>CATQJL010000305.1:38638827-38943809 GCA_958299035.1 Cylicocyclus nassatus
AAGCAGTGGTATCAACGCAGAGTACTTATTCGACATGCTGGTCACAGAAAAGAGACCCGTTTTGCATGAAAAGCCTCTTTTTTGGGATCAAAAAGAGGATGTTATTTTGGCGACAAATGAAAATGATATTCGTGTTCACCGTAATGGATTACCCTATTGTGCAAAGTTTTAACGAATTTTGAGGTTTCGCAGCTTAGTTATTGACAGTTGCCTTCAAAACTTGACGCATTTGACTTGTTCTGCTTCTTAAAGGCGCCTCATATGAGCTTGTCTTTGAGTTTCACTTCTTTTTTACTGATTCGAACATATCAACTTCTAGCTACATGGTGCCTATCATTCCTTTTTGGTATGTTTGATTCAGGTTTTGTACGGCTTCACGTTTTCCAAAAAGCCATGGAACCTCGATATTCGACAATTTTCGAAAAATGTTGAAATTTTTTCAACTACGTTATCAGTAATCGAACGGTTTGCACAGACTTGCAGCAACGTCACATTCTACATGATGCCAGAGAATGAGAGTGCTATACCGAATAAGAAGAAACTTATGGGAAAAGTTGCAAAACTTATGTGCAACTAATAAATAAATGAACTAATATTTTTTTGCGTAACTTTTTTTCAACACATATGCTATTTTCAAACCATACTGGCTTAGCGGTAATACTCTTGTTAACTGTTTCTTAATTATCAAATGATGACAAATTTTTATACTGGGATTGGTAAATTTGAGCAGCCGTGTATCGATTTCTTGTGTTAGTAAAAATCTGGATGACCTCCGGCACCATCGTAATTCGAATTTTACGACCTACCCGTACCTAACACTTGCTAATCAAATGGTGCCAAGGAAATTGATTTTAGTGTGGAAATTACGGAAAATCAATGCTTATTTTATATACATCGAAAATAAATTTGCAACCTAAGAACAAGCGTAAGCGTAACAAGTTCTGTAGGAAAGGAAAAAGTGCTTCCTCGCTATATATTAAGTTTCAGCGAAGTCGTGAATCGATGGCCTAATTTCTTGAAAGTAGTGTATCTTATGGTGTCATTTAGTATATTTTATGACAATGAAATTCAAATTGACCGAGTTTCGCTACTGAGAAAAGATTTAATTGTTTTAAGATACTGAAGTAGACCTATCAAAATGCGAAAAGTTTTCGATTTTCTGACCATGAAAAAGGAAGAGGCTTGTTCCATTTCAAAATTTTGTTATGCCAGTCTAAGGTGTAGCTGCGTAAAGGATGCGTTGAGCATAGTAGAAATCTAATAATTTCGCGCTCTCAAGATAAGAAAAGCCTCTAGCAGCGACTGTCGGCTAGGCGGCCGAAGGCTGGCGGCGGCTACATTCGGCTAGCCGGTAGCCGCCGTCAGCCGTCACATTATGAAGGCATCTCAACCAGTGCCCGGCACAGATCGTCTGAAAGCAGGTTGGACTTCGTCTTGGAGCGAAAAGCAAAGGGGATATTTCTTGCGGAGTTGGGAGCTTTTCGGGCAGGTTATCACACGGTTGACATGCTCTATTGTGTATGGCGAAAAGTGCGCGAATTGAAAACAAGGCTAAAATAAAAAAAATTGCTTGTTTACTGACACACAGAATCATATGACACCAAAGTTGAACCGTATACATAGAAAATTATTGGGAAAGAATTATGTAAAAATATTTGAAAACTTATGTGAAGTAATACCTTTTCCAAGATTAGTCCGTCTCCAGATAGCCACCAGAAGATCTGAGATTGTCTAGAGCATACATTTCAGTCACTTCACGTAAGTTTCGGATTTCCTTAATAGAGGCGGATGCCCCGATCAAGAATCTTTGCCTGAGCAGAGGGACAGTTTCATATCGCCCCCTATCCGCCGTTTTTACCCTCTTTTTTTTTCGGAGAATTGCCTTGTTAGATATCGCGTCCCAGCGTCAGCTTTTCTGCGTCCTCTCCCTTTGAATTTGCATTTCCAGTTTTTTTTTCAAAATTTGGTGATTTTTTCCGTTTTTCTCTCTTCTTCATCTTTCTTGTGCTCGTGATCTATCTTGAGCTGTTCTGACCATGTAGGGCTTTATGAAGCAAATTTCTGTGGATTTATGATTTTTCTTTGGGAGTTTGACCTGAAATAGCGAGATTCTCAGGTCGCAGCAGGTAAATGGTTTTGTTGAGGACTAAATGAGTACGCGGGGATCCATCAACAGTCTGAGTGTGGGGGGAGGGGGCTAGAGCAAGTGTAGTAAGGGACTTCGTAAAATTTTCGATAGTCAGGAGGACTTCGTTTTCAAGACGCCTAGAAACGGACTCGTGTCGGGCCCTGATTTCACAGCCAACACTTTCCTGCTAATATGTTGTTGTATGTTACCAATGTTAACCATGCCTGCACTAGGTGGAGACCAGGTAGCAGCAATCATGGATTGCAAATCCTCATCCCCCATGTTTTTGTAATCTATAGGATATGTACAACTCTGATTATTTGGGAGGCTTTTCCTTCAGGAGTTTGGTGAGAGTGAAAATTCAACGTAGAAGTTTGATGCTTTCTTTACATCGTAAACAAGTGCCCAAATCCAATCTCTCTGGAAGCAAGCAGATACACAGTATGCGTATCGATTGTTCCACGTCAAAATCCTAGGTTAGTCTATGGGCAGGAACACCTTAGAACCTCATCTGCTCCCAAATTGTATAGAGGCTGAGTCGTGGCAGCTTGAAGGCATGCCTCACCAAAATTGAAGTAGTGCGAGTCTCCTGATTTTCTTTGGAGAACCTCCAGATTAGGCGACGGCCACAACAACGACTTGATCCGAAACCTTTTACGCCAACAAATTTGCGATCGAGGCCCGTAGAGCGCAATTTGGCCCGCACTGGCCCATTTCCCTTCCTCATGTTTTCCACTTACGCTGACATCCACCCTGGATCTCAACCCCTATGCCTTCTCTCAACATGACGTGAATGACGTGGATCAGTGAGGGCCGGCTCGCTTCGGCTTCCGCCGCGTTGCGGGGGCATCGTTGGGCTTGTATTACCAACAACAACAATGTGAGAAGGCTTGCGTCACCTTGCTTTTGTTGCTACACCACGCCAAATAATGGATCCGCAACATAATTTCGATACATAGAGCCATGTACTATGGTAACCTTCTTTTGAGGGCTATGAGAGAACACAACCTTCACCTGAAAAAAAAAAAACAGAAGTCATCCGGGGCTTCGTCGCTGATGTTACGTTCCCGACTCTATCGGAACGAATGTGAATGAAGCAAGTATAGGGAAGAATATCTTTAAATTACCTCAGCGAAACCGAGAATTTGCGTTTTACAGCCTTTTCTACGCTAAAAAGAAGGTTTCTGTGAAAGTTTCCCCAGAGTTCAGGACAAGATTTCTTAGTTAACCTCTTATTCGACCAAAACCGAGTTTCAGAAGTTTAGGAAAGCCTTGGAGTTGAACGAAAACGAGAAACTGCGCTTAAATTTCGCGCAGACTCGCGCAGGAATATGCTGGCCTATCTTGTTAATGAGTGATTTTCAACGCTTGGCACGTTGTCAGTGCTCCTCGTCGTGTCATAACGACCAGAGATATACAATGTTGCAGGGTTTCGTTGACACCCCACGGGGATCTACGACCAGAGCCAAATGCACCGTCTGTTCTGGTCTGTCTCTGCGTCTCCGCGCGCCGCGCGCTACCTCGCTACCCCAACGCGGAGCACGGAGCATTTGGCTCTGGTATCCTTTTATTCGTTGTTTCGAATCCAGTTTTAGCAAGCTATATAAAGTGCGGTTCATAATTATACGAACACCTGAAACTTTGTAAGTTTTCGGACTTTTTGAGTTTCTCCCAAAAAGTCCAAAAACTTACAAAATTTTGGGTGTTCGTATAATTATGAACCGCACTTTATCATTTTGAAGCTCTTGATTTCTATTTTCGCGCTCAGAATATCCCAAAACCACATTTTTGATTTAAACGCGAAATCAGGCAAATCCTTGTTTTGATAACCTCTTGTTTTTCTCCTATTCTAACTCTTTTCATGCGGTTTTTTCGTGCATTGTACAGATCTTGCTTTTGTTCATAATGCAGGCAACGACCCAGTGCTTATCTTCTTGATTATGGCGGAACTTTTTGCGAGAAATCGTAAAAAGTGCGTTTATCTTTAACTTGTTCGGTTTCGGTGCTTTCGCAGCCACTTTTCTACAGCTTGGGCGATTGTTGCTCAGAACAATAAGCACAACAATCCGGACAATGTTTTAGGGAAAACACTAACATTAATGCGGGGTTGAAAATTCAAAGGACGCATCATAAAATAACTTCGGCTTTGACGTGCATTTCGACTTGGCAAAAAAAATTTACGTTTTCATAACTAATTTCTTTCTATATTGTGTGTTGTTTGTGAGCCGTGACCGAGATTGTTACAATACTGTATCGGCTAACGTTTTGGCAGATCATTTTGTTCAGAGCCTGAAATGGGTGATACGATCTGCAATCCATTCGACAACGTCTCTGCAGCAATGTGAGCAAAGTGTCAAGATTTCTGTTAGATCAGCTGAGCTAGTGGTCTAACAGGAATCTTGACACTTTGCTCACGTTGCTGCAGAGACGTTGTCGAATGGATTGCAAATCGTATCACCCATTTCAGGCTCTGAAGAAAGTGATTTGCCAAAACGGCCGATAAAGTATTGTAACAATCTCGGTCACGGCTCACAAACAACACACAAAATACTACCATCATGCCGAGGTTCATCGAGAGTCGTACATTCCGTAATTTCTTTCTTGTTCATCTTTTTCTGACAACCACTCCTTTCGAAACATGGTTTTTTGAAACAATCACAAAAATGAAATTAGCTTTTTCTCGTTTTCCCCCGAGTTGCGAATTGCCGGTGGAGCGGAAACCTACACTTCAAAAAGTCGCCATCTAAAAGATTTCAAACCTCATTGCAGCGTTTTCATCCGTTTCCAGCAGTTTCTTTTGCTTTTTATATCTGTCTTAAGTCTTTTTTCTTCTCTAATCTTCTAGAAACAACCTCCACCTTTTATGAGGGCAGAAGTTCAAGCAACCTTCACTTTTGACGCCCTGCCCTCTAGCCTATCAAAGGTATGGTCCGCAGCGTGGCACGAGCCGAAGCGAGCCGGCGCAACACTAATTCAACTCATCTATGTCATGTTGAGAGAAACAGGATTAAGACCGACGGTATCTCCATGGTGCTGCTGCCACTGTGACGGAGGCTAAGGGCCGCGCGCATTAACATCTTGCCGCAGAGGGTGTATCGGTTAAAAAGAAAGCTTTGTATTCTAAAGATCGATACTTAGATTTCTCGGTGTCTATCGTAACGTTCCTACTTTTCACTATAAACATATTAGAAAGGAGCGCATTGTTGTGTAAATTGTGTTTTCAAGCTATTGTATGTTCTCTAGTGATCCTCAATGCCCGGCCTTCTTTTCTTCAAAGTGATTTTTTCATTTGTGAAGTCAGGTAAAACATCCCAAAGTTGTGCATATTATCTACCGACTATGAAAGCATGATTTCAATTAGAATACTGTAGTTTCGAAAGTGTTGAAAATTTCGATGAATCACAAGCCGAAACATGGGGTTTATCGAGAATCACATATTTTCAGCCTCATTTTTTATATCAGAAACATGTTTACACTGTTGAGTTAGATAATTGGTACAACGTTGGAATGTTTCCATTAACACATTGACGACCAAAACCTTTTTCGGATCAGCCAACATTTTTCAGATAAAATCACGCACAGTTCTATCTACAGTACCTACAGTAGCGATGGAATGCTGGCAAAAACAGAAGAGGTTGTATCTAGACCAGCATAAAAGAAAACTCCCGGAGTTGGTTTGGCACAAATTAGCCGTCATTCCAATGAACCATGTTGTCAAGCGGCCATCAATGTGTTAAATCCAAAGAAAGAAATATGATCTCGAAGGAAAAAAAGTCTGCCGCTGGAGATCATCAGATCATACAAAAAGCTGGAAGATACGGTTTATACAATAATGCGTCCTTTCTGATATGTTTGAAGGGTAGTAGTAGTACTGTTGAGTAGATAATATACCTAATTCTTCAAAATATGACACTTTCTCTTGAGATGTGTTCCCCTCTCTAGAGGGAGTATGAATGAATGCGGCCATAAGAAAAAAAGGCACAACTCTCCGCGTTGGTTCCACGGGGCCTTTGCGGTATGGGGTTTTCTTACATTTCATGCAATTCTGGACCCCTCTAGGCTGGAAGAAAAGGCTCGCAATGTGCAAAAATCTTGCAACCAAGTTTCAAGTTCTGGAGAGACTGCCTTTGAAGAATGGGGGTTTCTGATAGCGAGAGGGTACGAAAAGCAGCGTGGAAGTTTAAAAAGTTAATCTACCCTATCAGAATAACTCTGCAATCCGCCTCCACAGGAATCTCGAAGTCGATCATACTTCGAGGCATAACCATGTCTTCTGGTCTCCTCACTCGGAGCGACGAAAGAAATCACGGCTTTACCTGGAAGGGAACGAACACGTCTGGGGCGAAGCCTCGGATGCTAACAATAAGCTTATATCCGCATCAAAATCGAATGGAGTTGAGAGAGTGAGTGATATTCAATGGCTTATTGATTTCAAGCTCGAATGATATGTTCTATTCTATCGGTCTCATGGAGAGCAGAATGGGATGTATTAGGTTGGTGCAAAAGTAATGAGCGTTTTTCAAGCCTTTTTGTCAACTTGTTCCCATCAAACTCCCTTCCTTGACGCTCGTGAACATAATATTAAAAGCTCCTTTCATGCTTCTATCTTATGGTGGTTGAAGCAAGCTCTTAGTTTCGTCTAAAGACTTACTGGGCTTTACATGACCGCACTCAAACCCAGAATTCCACTGCATTTACCTTTCTAGCCAGAATCTATGCGCGAATGATGGAATTTATTTGGAGATTCAGCTGCTGCATGTGTTAGAAGTTATTCTACATTACGCACAATTAACCGTATTTTCTGAGATCATCTAAGCTGATATCGACACCTCAACATGGGTAGTCGTTGCGTTTATTCTGTGGTCGATGCATTTCTATTGAAGAAAGCAATCGCCAAACTTTGCTCATTTTCATAAGCAAAAGGGTAGGGCATTCCTTCGACAGTTTTTGCAAAAATGTTCAATTGTTCAGTACGCAGAAAATCAAAAATTCGTTATTTGTGACTTTGAGACCTATGGAGAATTGTTGAAGAAAGGTAACGTTTTTCTATTTCATTTCTTCTTTTGCAGATCTTTTTCGTCCTAGCCCTTACCATCTGTGTTTGTACTATTGGTCTGCGGCTAAAAGATAGGCTATTTAATAGACTAACAAACTCTCAAGAGAGTTATGATTTGTCTAAAACGAGGATTCAAAAAAGACTATTTTGTTTTCTAATCCACACTTTCTGCCCATTCAAGATATTAGTACAAATGTGCGCTGTATGCAAAAGGTTTACTGCTTTTGAAGGTCTTCATAGCGTAAAAAATTGTGGATTTTATAGAAAGTTAAAGTACGTCTAAACAGGGAAGGATACTTGGTGATATTCATAACGGTTTGTATATCAAAAAATGCGCCTTTTAATGCTGGTTTGAATACTTTTTTTCATATCTGCGAAACGAGAACGTGGATGGAGTTATAACCATCTTTTCAAGAATGAATTGTCCTACTGCGGAGGATGAAAACTTATTAGTAAAAATTTTTCTTTTATCTTCAAATGCTGAATATGATTTAAATAGGTGTAAATACAACGTACTCCTTTCAAGATTCTCCTCAATAGCTTCAAACGGTAAAATAGACCAAATTTGGTGATTTTAACCATCGAAAAGCACGCAATTTTTTACGAAAAAAGGTTCATAACTGCCTTCATATGATCGTTTCGCAGATTTCGAGCACAGATTTAGAATCAGCGTTTCGAGGTGCACTCTGGTATACATCGCATTCATTTCACATGGCCGGGGTCGCCAAGTATTTTTTACTTGTAAGTGAGAACTCGCAAAACGCTCATTATCTTAGCACGAACCTAATATATGCAAGGTACGATTAAAAATCCGCGGATATCTCGGGTACTGAGGCTGGATGCCCTCGATTTTGCTGACGGCACTTGATGTTGAGGACCCCTCATCGCAATCGAGATTTATCAACGTAAAGTTAAGGCCCAAGCGTGTGATGAAATAGAAATGATGCGTTTCTACATCTCTCATTGTCAGTATAATGTTGGACAAGACCCACGGTGTGTCTGGGCAGAGCACATGATAGAGACTGTTTTTCTGGCAAATAGCAAGAGTTTTAGATACACTGACCTTCAGACATGCTAACCTGCTTCACCGTCAAGTTGGCGCATGTCTGGCATAGACCAACATTTTTTTGCGCAAGTGAGCGAAAATGAAAATGATGTGAAAACAAACAGATGGCTTGTTTGTCCGCAAGTCGTTTATATGACGCAAAATTTTAACTGCACAATATTAATCGCAACTGTGTTACGTAAAAGTTACGAAACTTATCTGGCGTAACATCTGTTCTTGTGTTTGATGGTATTTTATAGACTGTCACTAAGCCAGCTGGGCTGGTTCGGAGCATGATACTAAAAACGTGGGCTGCACCAACGAGCATCGGTTCCGCGCTGGTAGGCCTTGCGATGACGCACAATCGCATGCGACGTTACTTAACGCGTAAAGCCTAAGGCCCGGGCAGAGTTCACGAGATTTTATCGTCTCGAGTGAACGCGACAAGACGACTTTAACAATATCATTGCATCTCGCATTTTGGTTGTGATAGCTTTCCAACACAACTAATCGTGACTGACTATCACAACCGAATTACGAGAAAATCGGCATGCAATGATCTCGTAATTGTTTGTCTTGTAGCCATGAATCGCGTCGATTAAATTGCGTGAACTCTGTTCGAGGCCTGGGGCACACCTCACGCGATTTCAGTCGCAGCGCAATCTGGCACTGCAACGACTTTCCATAATTGGTTGTAGGCGCGCTTTTGCGCCAAACTTCATGCTTTTGCAACATTTCACAGAAGCTACGCCTTTGTTGAGTCCTCCGCATGGTGGTGTAGACATTTGGAAAATCGCCAAGTCGCGTTGATGTAGCGATTTGGCGGAGTCGCGGGAAGTGTGCCTTAGGCCTTACACTGCACTGTCGTGCCGCAGGCTCCACGTTGCAGGACCGGTTGTTACAGCTTATACACAAATTTGGATCGTTTGGAGGGTTTATGCCTCTTCTGCCTGCACCGCTTCCACCTAGCGTTAAATACTCCGCGTTTTTTACAATCTAGCAGAGTTTTCAAATATTTCGACTTTGATGCAAGCGAGTGCACATTTTCTGGATAGACACAATGTTTTTACGAAGACAAAAGTCTGGAAAGGTTGAGTTTTTTTTTAGTTTTTTTTATTTGCTGCTTTGTAATTCCTCGCCCCCTTGCCAGTTTTTCGAACCACCGCTTCTGCATATGTAAACTGAAAGGGGTGCGGGTGGTACCCAGCCATTAGTAGTATACACTAGGCCACGCCCCTTTGCTGCTTTAACAGCGGGTACCTAACGATACACCAAATTCTAGCTGCTAGAACAGCCCTCCTAGCTTGCTGAAGCGCTGGGGCTTGCGACCCACATGAAGAAGATAGTTCGAGAAAATCAAAAAAATGCGCGAATGAAAGCGCAAGTTTACAACGCTTTTTCTATTGCTTTTTAAAAATCAATTTTAGAACCACAAAAAATTCGGTGATGAAAGCTAAAAACAGGGTAAGGCTTTTATGAGCAGTTCACATAGTTTTGCAAAAAAAAACTGTGATAATCTGAGCCGATAACGTCAGAGGGAATTTTATGAAAGTAAACCTTGTAGAATTAATTTTATGATATTGCTGAAACAAAGCGCACTTTCGGAGACGCTCCTGGCAAATAAGTTGCACGAAATATTCCTTCGTTTCAAAAAAAAACTGCTTCAATATATTTTTGACAATGAGAAGAGATACCGATTAAAAGAAGAGATCCGACGAGAACTTGTCGACGAAACTTTAAGGCGGACTATGTGGTCCATTGATATGGGAAGGGCTTTGTTCCAGTCAATGAAAATTGTAAATTACAGAGCTATGCCAATTTCGGATGAGTGTCGCCAAAAGAATGCAACAGGAAAAAGCAGCAACTCTAATGAGAACAATTACTGGAAAATCTTTCGCTTTTTAGGAAGTTGCAAAAAAGTTCATAGCTTTGATTGGATAAACTGAGAATATTTTGGCTGCAAAGAAAATGAATATGAAACAATTGCAATATGAAGGCCTCCAAAAAGCATTACGGAGAACGTAGGCATGGTGAAATACAATAGCTCAATGAAATTTTCACACGAGAAATCTTCCAAAATAAAGAAAATGTGTGCTTATCAATGCCCCATAAATCTGTTGGTCTGACCGAAATAATAACCTTAATAATCTACGTTGACATAGTTCACAATTCCTGCGGCAATATTAACGCAAGTGTCACGACCCTTAACTTCACACCTCAAAATGAGCCTGATGACAATATGTGAAAGGAATATTCCGTTTAATATTTGCCAGGGGCGCATCCGAAAGTGCGCTTTTCTTCATTAAAATCATAAAACTTTGATTTATTGGTATTCTACAAGGTTAACTTTCATAAAATTCCCTCTGACATTATCGGTTCAGATTATCACAATTTTTTTGCAAAACTATGAACTGCTCATAAAAGCCTTACCCTGTTTTTAGCTTTCAATACCGAATTTCTGTGGTTCTAAAATTGATTTTAAAAAAAGCAATAGGATAAGCGTTGTAAACTTGCGCTTTCATTCGCGCATTTTTTTTGATTTTCTCGAACTATCTTCTTCATGTGGGTCGCAAGCCCCAGCGCTTCAGCGAGCTAGGAGGGCTGTTCTAGCAGCTAGAATTTGGTGTATCGTTAGGTACCCGCTGTTAAAGCAGCCAAGGGGCGTGGCTTAGTGTATACCACTAATGGCTGAGTACCTAACGCCCCCGCATCTCGGCTAGGTACCTAACGCCACGCACCCAAACTGAAACCCTCTATAATCTAATGTAACATTATTGATTATGTAAAACTCAAAACTATCCTTAATTATCTTTGAGAGAGTTCTTTTGCTTAACTCGTTTAATATAAAACGCCTGCATCTCTAACGACAGTTTAGCTCTCTCGTGGCGGCGCTGACCAATAAGAGGCGCGCAGTAGTCCGGCTGCTAAGGCTAGCGGTGCAGAAGGGCCGTCTCCCCCGTTTTGGCTATGCCATTTAGCGAAGAAATCGAACGAAACAATTGCCTCTTTTCAATTTCTGGGCTATAAGTAGATCTAGAAATAGTAAGCTTTGGTGAATATCGCGCTCCAAATTGCGACCGAATGGAAATTTGAGGATGCAGGATTTGAAGATGTAACTAAGATTTGTTCTCGCCTCTCTTTCCATGCACGGATTGCTCTCGCAGAGTCGCAAAGAGAGAATTTCCGTTGCTATACATGTTTTTTTATGGCTTCCAAAAACTAAATCAATTTCTTCTAAAAAAAATTTTGCTCAAGTTTGGTAAACAATGATCTTCTCTGGTCGTTAAACTCAGTTGAAATAGAAACTTTAGAGGGATCTCGAAGTAATTGTGCTAGGCGGGGACTTCGTTCTGAAAAATGCTCGCAGCTGACACTGCCGAGGCCTGTGTACCGTCTCCATACTAACATACTTACTTTCCGTGGAATACACATACACGCAAGCTTACCATGGTTGGTTTTGTGCGCTTATAGGTCAATGAAGGACTGCGAGATTGTCCAAGTATTCAAATCCCCTGTTTCAGAACTATTTTCTTCTTTACGTTTCACAAATCTGTTTTGCCCGACTTGAGGAAGGCAAGTAGTGCCTCACTATAATTCTCGTGAGCACGTGTGGCATTCGAGTTTTTTCCTCAAAAAGTCTTATGAATCTCGTAATTCCATGAATAAGACGAAGAAGGTCTGCAATACCTTATTTCTCAACATCATATACGGCTTTCACAAATTCTTCCTATGATAAGCGTTCTTTCATCACGATGTCATAAAATTTTCAATTTGGTTCCAACTTCACAGTCAATATCCTTATGGTTCAATAGGTAGTGAATGTACAACCCTCAAATGTAACTTACAGTACCTATCGACAATCATAGGTGAAAAAGCCAAACATTCTGATCCTCATGAAATCTTCTACTGGCTTAAGTGGTTCAGGAAAGTGTTGATCGAAGATGAGGCGCAGCAAGAGAAAACTTCGAAGAACGGTTGACTATAAAAGAGATTGGAAACACCCGGCGTTCATGTTTTCAGGCGATCTCGCAGAACGTGCGAAAGCAGTGCAGATGTCATGGCGTGTCGGGATCGTGTGAGTTCAAAACATGTTGGCTACAAATGCCAAAGTTCAGCGAGGTGGCAGAAATGTTGAAGAAACGCTACGATCACTTTGCCGTTCAGGTTGAAATGGATGTAATTACGCACTCCTATGTTCGATTTCAGTTAGCACTAATTATGTGGTCATCTAAACAAGGGCATCCATAACGATTTACTGCATGGTAGAGATAATCCAGATCAACTTTAGTTTATATTTTTGGACATTAGTTTGTAGTGTGAGTGTATTTCAAGGTAATAATATGTCCCCAAACATTCATTGTCTTGGGTTTTGTTGTGAACAATTTTTAAGCACAGCACATGTGTTTATCCAACTAGCTTCTCCCATACTCCGCTTAGGTGACAAAGAGGGCCAGAAAGCGACTTCGTAGGAAGGAAAGAAGTGAGCGGCAAAACCCGATAAGAGGTAACGAGATGGTCTACGTAATGCGCTCACCAAGTTACTGCGAAAGGAACGACTCTGCGGGTTTGTTTATTTCTTTTTCTCCTACTATCAATGTGTATCTCGCTCAATTGAATTCTAGAGAGTTAAATTTGTTTATGTTTCTCCAAACGTATCACCCAGGCACCCACCCACCCATATTAATTGAGCTTCGATCGTGTAAATACTACTCATTCGTCGACTATGTCAAAACGCTTATCGCTTACCACATTTTGTAAGGACGTCAGTTGGATTCGAAACATTGGACTTCACTTTTGCATGTTAACTTTAAGGCAAAAAACCTGTGCAAAGTTGCATTTTACCTTGAAGCTCTGGAAGCCAAAGCTAGTGAAAGACTCGTCAAAGCATCTTCAATAACATGACTTTTGCAACCATGAATGTTACGCGGATCTTGCTAATTGGAAGAAGTTTGGCGCAGCCATGGAGGACGTTTAGCAATGCTGCTTGCTAGGGTCCATACTGCCATATCCATTTGTGCCCTTCTCTCATCACCTCGTGTATCTAATTCTACATCGAGAAGTACTCAAAGAAATCCTCCATTTAGTTAGTAATCAAATCTTGAATCAAAATCTAGTATCAATTAGACCCGAGATCACGGCATGGTTAAACTATCGCGGTATATCGTCATTTGCGCAACCAAAGTCTCTTCAGGTATTTTGGGAACGAACGGGCGAGAATGTAAACACTCGTCATACAACGCTGACAGCTGCGATTTGCTATGCTGTGGTCGTGGCTACAATACCAGATTGGAACGCAAAATGACGCAGTGTCACTGTAAATTTGTCTGGTGCTGCCAAGTGAACTGCAAAGAGTGCATTGAGGACATCCAGGTCCACACTTGCAAATGATCAGTCAGTGCCCCTGATATCTAATCTCTGCTGAGGGTGCTACTGTTAGGATTCTCTCGAATAAATTTTGATGCCCAATCGACACGCCACTCTCATGATGAGATGAATAGGCAGCACTTGATAGTTGAGGTTTGGTGCTTTAATCCACCCAATTCATGGTTGAATGTTTAGAAAATCTGTGCTAATAATGATAGCTCAGCTAGTCCTCACTTTTCATTACAAACGGTGTTTCATCAAGAGTTCTACTATGTTCAATAACCTTTGCTCCCATTTTGCTGAAACTTTGAGTCTGTGAATATGTTTTGAATGTAGACAGCAATAAACCCCACTGTTTGATTTATTTGATGCGTTTGTTGACATGAATTGCCCAATAAAATCCTTTGAACGGCATTGAAACCTGCGTACAGTCGATGCATACAGTATGCAACTAAGATGAATTGTTTACTTTCATTACATCTAGGATTAAGGTTTTATCAGAATTCACAAGCAAGTGTTTTGATCGAGTGTCCATCGCTGTCTGTAAGCGACAATACGGCGTTTTCCTTCGTTTTTTCGAGAAATACTTTGCGACCATCAGGACAGCTCAGCGCATACGCAACATCCTTGAATACTCTCAACTTTATTTTATAGCGAATAAAATGCTCGGTAATCTATTTAACGAAGTTTTTCTAGCTAAGCCGAGTTTTTAAAATATTCACAGACTATCACAAATTCCCATGAATGGGGTGCACGGTGGCAGCTAGAGAACAACGTCATCGCAGAATTTCTTTTCTATTCTCAAGTCATGGGAAAGTAAGACACTTACTCCATTCTTCTTCTTTTGTATGACGAGTCTACCACCCCTGCGTAAATGGTGGATCATTTTTACATCTCCTGGATTGAGAGTAAAGCTCGGGCTCACTTCTGCTCCATACCTAATGCAAAAGTTGCATGCCCTTTAGTATATTTTCCTTCATTACGCTTACGTGGACGACTGCATGCTTGAGTTCGATTCGGGATTTGTTGCGTCTGATGCATTGAGGCTCTAAAACGTTTTTATTGTATGCACATTCCACTGAGACATTGGGAAAGTATCAAAAGTTCTATCGACCCTTGACGATTCGTATAATTGAAAATCATCGCGTCTTTGACACGTAATCATGGTTAATTCAAAAAATAATCGTAGTGATTCAAAGAGCCTCGACAAGTGGTAAGAATTAAAGTTTGTTCATCATAAAACGCAGCAGGTTGGGTAGGACGTGCGAAATAGCTACCGTGCATCCCTCAGAGTTGTTCCCCTAAGATCCATTGATGTGGCTGCCTTTCGATCGTTTTAACGCGTTAACTTCAGCAAGTTTGAGGCGCTTTCAAAGCTAACATTGTAAAATAATCGAAAGACAGCCACGTTGATGGCCCATACGTGAACAATTATAGGCAATGCACCATACATCCAGATCGTGCGCTCGCTTTTACTCCTCATGAACAACCCGGCTCAAACATGTTGTTGTTGAATTTTCTATGCCAAAGCGAGTTTCTAGTGAAGCTATACTACAGTACCACTAGCGCAACAACAGTGATGTGTGGATTAGTTCATCTTCCACTACATGTAATTTAGTAAGTGAGATAAGAGATAGGTTCAGTAACTGGACGATGCCGCTTGAGCCGTCACCCGACAGCCTATATTTAACGCACGGGCATGCGCCACAGACAATGAGCGCTGCAAAAGCGAATTTCGTTGATATTTCGAACTGAAACTAACTAGTACAGACTGTAGCATTTTTCCAAATTTTATGGTTACAGCTAAATGCTAGTAATTTAGTGGTCGTTGAAACAGGTAGTGGGGCACCTCGATTTTTTGAACATTCTTAAGATTTCTTTCTGAATATGAACAACTAACAATTTGAGGGTGGGGGACATTAGGTCGCCGAAAAACGGTCCCCGCGGTCATTTGCCACCCTTGTACATGCGCGGACATGCGTTCCTGCAGGGAATCCGCGCGGGACTCTTCCAAATTCGGCGACCTAATGTCCTCCACCCACAATTTGAACGCTAATTCATAAATCTTCGCGGATTATCCTGACAGCATCTTGCAGCACCTCAAGCACATTCCTTTGGGCGGCGTTTCGAAGAAATAAGATTTTCTTTGAACGCAATCCGAATTTGTACTACTGTACCCTAAAGTCCCTACTATGACATATCGATGGAAAGAGCTTTCCAAGCTCTTTTTTCTTCTTAAACTACTTGAATGCACAAAAATTCTCCACTATTTTTTTTATAAAAGAGGCACTTTATTTAAAAAAGTGTGACGTTTCGCAGAGGTCCAGGCTAAAATTTATGTTTTAAAATCTTTGAAAGCGAGAAAAGTCGAGGCAAGTTGCATATGCATGGTTAGAGCGTAAAAAGCTCTATCAAATAGCAACGGCAACTGGTAAAGGGAGCTAATTTGATTACATTGATGAGAGAACGAACGTGTCGTCTATACCCTATGCTATGTTTTTTGTTCTGAAACGTTTTGACCAACAGGCTTTCGTGGATTTGGTGACAGTCCCCTCACACATTGCTGCGCAGATATCTTTTGTAGGCTCACTTGTTTTACGCCGGCGGTGCCGCTCAAAGTTCAAAATTACTATAAACTAGCTGGCTTACCCGGCTCCGCCGTATCCGGACCAAACTTGGCACACATACACTTCGGGCCCCGGCGGGTGTCACAGTCCACTTTTCGTTATCGATCGATGTCGATTTTACCGATTTTTATCGATTTTTTTGCAGAGTTCACCTACAGGGCTAGGAGTTGGCACAGGGGGAAGTGAGCATGGGGATTCCGAATACAATATTAGTTTTCAGGATTATCGATTACTTTTATCGATTTTATCGATTTTTTTGCAAAGTTTGACCTGCGGGGCTGGGAGTTTGCACAGGGGGGTAATCGAGCATGCAGATTACGAACACAATATTAGTTTTCAGGATTGTCCATTACTTTTATCGATTTTATCGATTTTTTTGTAAAGTTTGACCTGCGAGGCTGGGAGTTTGCACAGGGGGGTAATCGAGCATGCAGATTACGAACACAATATTAGTTTTCAGGATCGTCCATTACTTTTATCGATTTTATCGATTTTTTGAAAATTTGAGCTAGGGGGCTGGAATTTGGCACAGGGGTGTAATCGAGCATGCTGATCACCTCCCTTGGGGATGATCAGCATGCTCGATTACCCCCCTGTGCCAACTCCCAGCCCCCTAGCTCAAACTTTGCAAAAAAATCGATAAAATCGATAAAAGTAATCGATAATCCCGAAAACCAATATTGTATTCGGAATCCCCATGCTCGATTACCCCCTGTGCAAAATCCCAGCCCCGTAGGTGAACTCAGCAAAAAAATCGATAAAAATCGATAAAATCGATATCGATCGATGACGAAAAGTAGCCTATGACACCCGCCGGGGCCCGTAGTGTATGTGTGCCAAGTTTGGTCCGGATCGGTTCAGAAATGGAATTTTCTATTCGGAACATACGTACACACAGACAGACATACAGACAGACATACAGACAAAGAGACATTCAGCTTTATATATAAGACTAGCTGGCTTACCCGGCTCCGCCGTATCCGGACCAAACTTGGCACACATACACTTCGGGCCCCGGCGCGTGTCACAGTCCACTTTTCGTTATCGATCGATGTCGATTTTACCGATTTTTATCGATTTTTTCGCAGAGTTCACCTACAGGGCTAGGAGTTGGCACAGGGGGGGAAGTGAGCATGGGGATTCCGAATACAATATTAGTTTTCAGAATTATCGGTTACTTTTATTGATTTTATCGATTTTTTGTAAATTTTGACATGCGAGGCTGGGATTTTGCACAGGGGGTAATCGAGCATGCTGATTACGAACACAATATTAGTTTTCAGAATTATCGGTTACTTTTATTGATTTTATCGATTTTTTGTAAATTTTGACATGCGAGGCTGGGATTTTGCACAGGGGGGTAATCGAGCATGCAGATTACGAACACAATATTAGTTTTCAGGATCGTCCATTACTTTTATCGATTTTATCGATTTTTTGAAAATTTGAGCTAGGGGGCTGGAATTTGGCACAGGGGTGTAATCGAGCATGCTGATCACCTCCCTTGGGGATGATCAGCATGCTCGATTACCCCCCTGTGCCAACTCCCAGCCCCCTAGCTCAAACTTTGCAAAAAAATCGATAAAATCGATAAAAGTAATCGATAATCCCGAAAACCAATATTGTATTCGGAATCCCCATGCTCGATTACCCCACTGTGCCAACTCCCAGCCCCGTAGCTCAAACTTTGCAAAAAAATCGATAAAATCGATAAAAGTAATCGATAATCCTGAAAACCAATATTGTATTCGGAATCCCCATGCTCGATTACCCCCCTGTGCCAACTCCCAGCCCCGTAGCTCAAACTTTGCAAAAAAATCGATAAAATCGATAAAAGTAATCGATAATCCTGAAAACCAATATTGTATTCGGAATCCCCATGCTCGATTACCCCCCTGTGCCAACTCCCAGCCCCGTAGGTGAACTCAGCAAAAAAATCGATAAAAATCGATAAAATCGATATCGATCGATGACGAAAAGTAGCCTGTGACACCCGCCGGGGCCCGTAGTGTATGTGTGCCAAGTTTGGTCCGGATCGGTTCAGAAATGGAATTTTCTATTCGGAACATACGTACACACAGACAGACAGACATACAGACAGACAGACATACATACAAACAGACATTCAGCTATATATATAAGATGATGAGCGATTTAAGCGGTTATGAAAATAGCGCCATTTGACAGCACCGATCTGTAGACCTCAACAAGAAAGTTTTGTTATGTCTTAACCATTGCCAAAACTTGACTTCCAATTAGGTTTTCTGTCGATCGATGCACAATGGATGCTGGTTTGATCTCTGTCGGTGTGAATATTTGCCGCGAGAGCTATTTTTCCTCAGAAAAGCGTCTCGCAGATAACGAACATAGTTCCAAAATCAGCAATTCAAGACGAGCATTCTGATTTATAGCATACCTTTCGAAAGCGGTCAGTTATCCTTCTTTTTTGAGAAAGACACATTAAAGCTTTAAATAACTTTATACGTAAACTTATACAGTTATTTTGTGACAGCAAATGGTACTCCTGTCAAAAATCAGTGTAAATCTCATCGTGACGGTTAGGGGGCAGGGTTGAGCAAGAGGTCAAGCACAAGCCTTTCGGAAACGGACCTAATTCCACCTGAAACACCCAAACGACCCTTGCTTACTGTAGCAAGAAGAGGCTATGAGTTCAACTCTCGAAACCGGAAAAAGAGGGAATTCCGAATTCCGAAGAAAAGGTGAGGGAGGGGGCAGGCACAAAGCAACACAAGCTTAGGAAGCGACCTTCTAAAGGGTTGTGCCTGACCCTATCGACTTCATCCTCATTAAAGTCCTGTGTATTCGCTGTATTCGCTAGCAAATCTCGTGTTTGAGCTTACCTCGACTTGTTTCGGCTTAGTGGCGATCCTTACAGACCCGGCACGCGGCTTTGGTTTGAAACTTTTGTGAAAAGAAGTCCCCCATGATTCCGCGAAATTTTACGGAGTCCCTTTTGACGTCAAAATCGGTAGAACCTTTATTCGATCAACATAACATTGAAGAGCGAAAAAAGCTTATTGTGAGGTGTTCAATACAAAAAAGCAAAAAAAAAACATTTTGAGTTGATTAAAGCCTCTGTTATTGAGTATGGTACCATTTTAGGGTTCAGTATGTCAAAAATCTCCTAGGTCAACCAAATCTGTTGTCTCAACAATTTGGCGATGCATTTGTCGCCACATAATTCAAAAGGACGCCGCATTTGATTAAAGCGCAATATCTGTCGTTGTATAGGTTTGTATAGGTTCCTACTATTATTGGCTAAAAAAAGGCAAGGCAATGATTTAATTTGCTCTCTTCACTATATGATAGACAAGCTGGCATCCCGGGTTCCAAGCCGTTCTGGAGCAAGTCCATCGTGCTTGATCTTGTAGCAAAATTTACCCTTCATCTGATTCGACTCGTCTTGGGTTCGCTTCTTAAGCTCATCCTTCATGACTAAAAGGTGCACAGACATACAAACAGAGATTTTTTGCTTTATATATATTGTCGAGTCATTTGTAATTTAATATGCATAGTGCACACTATACACGCTAACTGACGAACTGCGGAACTAGAACCTGCTCATTTTCAGTGATTTCTCCTGTTTCCTTGCTTCTTTTGTTTTAGTTGGTTACATATAGAACGGTCACTCGAACACATTTCATTTTGTTGGGCTAGAAGTTGTTTCACTGGGAAGTTACTAGTATGGGTGCCATCGCTTATAAGGCTTAATGTGCATTCTCACATATTAAGTTACAAATGACTCGAGGTTATATAGAGATTTTTGAGCGTTCTAATCGTCCAAATAAAAAAGGTCCAAAACTTATGTGAACTCCCCGAGGTTTAGGTTCCGAACCAACCCAGCTGGTTTGGTGTTGGTCTAGAAACCAACAAATTCGGGAACTGCTGTTGGGACACATAAGTTTTTGATAATTTTCACATAATGTTGTTTAGCGTGATATTGTATGCTCATAGCCCAAATTCGGTGACATCGATTGTTTGTGCGCTGTAAACAAGCTATTTCTTTTATTGAGTTTTGTGTTTGGAATTCGCGCGCTTGCAAAAGAACGCGTTTGACTCGTAAAACCGACATGTTTGTCGATTTTCTTTGTGGCTTCTCCCACCTACAAAAACGATATCCCCCATTGCTTCCACTTCTAAAAACGAAGTTCAGCTTGACCGTAGACCATGCTTGCTGGGCCCTGTCCGTGGAGTTGAAGCACGAAAAGAAAGAACGCAGTGATTAAAATTTTGGCGGCACTTCCTAATCCACTCTTTGAAAACGATATAAAGTCTCATTGCTAGTATAGACCGACAGAGAGTATCACTCTTGAAACCGCTGAAATCATGTTTGAAACTCGTGCTCAGAAAACGTTATAGTGGCAATATTCTGTTCACGGCAATCATTCCTTCAGTTCTAACACTGGACCGGTGTGATACCCACCAGTCTAGCGCTTTTCTTCCTCACCTTGCTGAATCGTGGTATTTCTTAAATTTTGAACGAATATGTTTCTTGACTACGACACCCCCCCCCCTCTCCCTCAGTCTCACCCTCAACACAACCATACAGGTCGGGCACGCCTGGCCCCATGCTCAAGTCACGGGTGTCCTTTCGTGTGTGTGTCCGTTCGTTACGAAAATTCTTAGAGCGAATTTTAGTCAAGGTCTTGGGCCCAATTTTTCGCATGCTACCATATAAGGCACAAAAGTTTGAATGTACTCTATGCCCGGATCCTTCAGAAAATCAAGCGCCACGAGTACGCGAGCTATTGCCCAGCAAAAATGTTCCGCATTGAGTTTTTTTTTGCAAACTTATGAATTTGTCTGATATTCAACTGTTCAAGCCATGGTTGTGATTCTTTGAAAGATGTTCCCATGCGAAAACGCTAATAGCTCAAACGACCAATTTTCCGACGTTTTACTCGAGAGATTGAGGAGTCTTTTGCACAGAGATGTAGCTCGCGACAGTCTATTTTTGCAACTAATAAGCTGTCAGAGGTAACTATGTCAAAGATGTAAAACCCCATCTGGAAAGTTCATCTATCCAAATTCATCTATGCAGAGTTCAAGGAAAGAATAGCTGTTTGCATGCGTCCTGCAGCGAGGGAGCGGTTCAACACTAAACTCGCGCATCATTTCAAAAAAATGCGCTGCTTTTCTTGTTTGAAGCAATTTTTGTGCATGGGCTCAATAAACACATGCGCAAGGTCTCCAACGCGTAGGCGACGCGACACTGACTTACATCCTCTTTTGGATAACGCCTCGGCTGACAAGTGAAAGCTGTCGCTGCGTACATCCGTAAGCGTGAAGTGTCATTCACAGGATTGACAAACTCTGGCCAACTCTTTTGCAAAAAGGGCATTGAAAGAGATAATCACATAAATTCTAAATAAACTTTCGAAGTTACGACTGCGAGAACAAGAGTCTCTCTGGGATGTCATGCGCATCATGGTGTTCTTGGAACTAGAATGGAATTAATCTTCTTCTGCTTCTTTGCCCTCCAATCTTACCGATTTTGCATAGCGAAGATTTTGAAGTGAATAGATGGCTTTCAAATTTATTCATGAATAGCTGGCATACCCGGCTACGCCCAGGTTACTTCTTTGAATTCAGTAAACTATCAATGTTTAAATAGCTTCAACTGCTATGATCTTTACGACCTATACATAAAGTGTTTTGCTTGCGAACTCAATGTTAATCTGAATTTGGAGTTTTTAAAAGGATAGAATAAAGAAAGTAAATTTTGAAAGAAGTAACTAAAATCTATAGATATAATCACAGTAAAAGTTTAGTAGTATGAATGGGATAAGGAACAGATCATTGCGAAAATACTACACTCCATTTATTCTTGCTAGTTTGACATCTCTGTTGGGATTTTCTGAAAAGGCGTGTTTATTTTACTTAACAATACTCGTAAGCAGTGGGTCGCGAGTGATTAACATATCATTCACAATAAGAACATTTTCATTGTGCGGTCCTCTAATCGGTTGCTTTTTTATCTATCTCCGATGCTTTCAATGAAGGAAATTAAACAATGCCTATTTTTCTGGCATTTTGCTCTACAAAGTAGGCTATGAAAAGTGAGTGAAGATCTTGATTTTGTTTTGATTCTATGTTTTGTTTCCTTATATCGCTACTACAGTTCAAGAATCCTTCTTTCCACATGTTACGACATCGAATATATTAGGTTGTCAAGAAAATAACGTCGTTTTTTATTTGCTTGCTTTAACAAAGCAACCAGACTCAACCCAATAAAGGGTAATGGGTATTGTTCGATAGAGCAAAGCAAGCTCTACAAGATGGCGTTTATAATATTGCGCCAAGTTCGATCCACGGAACGTTTGAACTCAAAATCTGAAGATTTCCAAATCCCCAAAAAATTGAAAAAAATCAGATCTTCGTCCAAATAATTTCTACGGGCCTCCCACTCGCACACGTCAATACTTTCGATATCTAATATCCATATGTGCAGCTGCTGTACTTTTTCCTTGACTGGAAACTGAGAAAACGAAAATTTTCGTGTTTTTCTAAAAGCAATGCTGAGCCGTTCTTGCATATGTGATTCTGTACTACTAGCCTAGGTAAGTATAACTATAGATTTTCAGCCTATTCCGAGCGGTAATTTTCGAAAAATGTCGCTTTTAGCACTGAAACTGAAAAGAAGAAAGCTGATTTCGATATTTCTCGAAAAGTACTGCTCGGAATGGGCTGAAAATCTATAGATATACTTACCTAAGCTTGTAGTATAGAATCACATATGCAAGAACGGCTCTGCATTGCTTTTGAAAAACACGAAAATTTTCGTTTTCTCAGTTTCCAGTCAAGGAAAAAGTACAGCAGCTGCACATAAGGATATTAGATATCGAAAGTATTGACGTGTGCGAGTGGGAGGTCCGTAGAAATTATTTGGACGAAGATCTGATTTTTTTCCATTTTTTGGGCATTTGGAAATCTTCAGATTTTGAGTTCAAACTTTCCGTGGATCGATCTTGGCGCAATATTATGAACGCCATCTTGTAGAGCTTGCTTTGCTCTATCGAACAGTGCCCATTACCCTTTATTGGGTTGAGTCTGGTTGCTTTGTTAAAGCAAGCAAATAAAAAAACGACATTATTTTCTTGACAACCTAATATTTCATGGATGACGGTCACTAATACTGCTATTTTTGATGCCATAGTTTGGATTCGCAGCAGTAGGTCTTATGCCTATTACATACAAAGCTTATCAATTGCAGTGTCAGGTGCACCCGCATCTCCGCTCTCGCGCGGGACTCTGCACTTCTTCCGCAAACATGTCTGCACTTCATCAGCGAACATGCTCTCTGACAACCTTTCCCACGCTTGCGGTGGAAAAGTTATCAGAGAGCACGTTCGCGAAAAAGACTCAGAGTCAGGCGAGGCGGCCGCGCGGAAGCGGAAGATAATGCGCCCTACACTGCACTTGATAAGCCCCTGTACATGCTGAAATAGAAATGACATTGAGAATTGGCGCCTATAATGTTGCTGAAGGATCCTACACACTCCAACGTAAGCGCATACTTCGCTTTTGAACGTAAAAGGGAACCTACTTGAGGTGCACTTCTTGCCACTGCGCTTTGCATGCAAAAACTCAGAATGGAAAGTACCGCTACAGTTCACTCCCACTCATCATCATGATCATGACTTATAATAAGCGGCTTAATCTGAAGTTGTGTGGAGTTTGTCCGTTACGAAATTACAGTGAGGAATGATTTACGATACTAAACATCATGTGAGGTTAAGATAGCGAGTATGGTTCATTTTTAACTACGGCTCACTTTGCAATAAACCGAACAATGATTTGAGAGACAAGCTCTCAGAAAGTGAGTTCAGCACGGTTCACGATGCCAGTGCGAACCTCTGCGAAGCAGAGGTGAAGCACTGGTACAAATGATTTTATAAGCTTTCCTAAATTTACGTAAACAAATCGATAAATCAATAGAAGGACCCAGTGAATCGTCACGAAAAGTAGCCTATGTTCCGCGCCGTGGCTTATTGACATGGGAGCAAAACTCATCTCAGTCGGTCCACCCAGAAAGATTTGTATAAAACACAAACATCCTTAGCAATTTCCAGACAATTTTTGAGTTTTACATATATCATGACTTATAATAAAGTGTGTGTGTTGTGTGTGTGTGTGTGTGTGTGTGTGTGTGTGTGTGTGTGTGTGTGTGTGTGTGTGTGTGTGTGTGTGTGTGTGTGTGTGTGTGTGTGTGTGTGTGTGTGTGTGTGTGTGTGTGTGTGTGTGTGTGTTTATGTCTGTCTGTCACGAAATTCATAGAGCGTTTTGTAGGCAAGGTCTTGAGCTGAAATTTTGGTCATGGCACCCTACCAGCATGTAGGTAAAAAGTGCAAAAGCATGAGCTGATCCGATATTTGGGACCTTTAAAAACTGCGCGTCAAATGGGCCCACGCGGCTTTTGGCACGCAAAACTAGGTCATTAATTCGACTTTTTGCGAAGTCATGATTTGCCTGACAAGTACATCTGCGCCTTATGAATTCTAGCCCAAAAAGTGCTCAAAAAGTTTGCTTTTCTGCGACAACAGTGCCAAGAAGTGGTGATCGCATAGATAGTCGATTTGGCAAGGTTTTACCTTCAGACTTGGGAAGATTTTTGCACGGAAATCTAGCTCAAAGTGACTATTATCCTTATGACGACTACCAAGCCAAAACAAATTCAGTAATCTAATCAAATTTGCAGGTGTTCCTTTGCGACAAGTTTTTTTTCTCTCAACATTCCCGATCTTACGTGGAGATGCTTCAAGAATGAACAGTTGTTTACTATTCATTTGTGATGTTCAGCATCGCATGGTGGGTTTCAAAGTCATCATTATGCGAACATGAGAAAGGCAAACGGATAGGAGAGCCAGTGCGAGCCTCCGCGAAGCGGATGTGACGCACTGGTATATAGATAGTTTGCTAGCTAGCATTATCCGCTGGATCCTCACTGTAGATTCTCCCACTGGACGAGCACGGAATGCAAGAGCGTAGTCGAGCCAGTCCGAGCATCTACGGCAGAGGTGATTTACTAATCAAGAAATAGGGTAAACACTTCGTAACACTTCGTCCAATAATAGGATCCGGATAACGGAAAAGTAGTATCTTTTCAAGATGGCTATTTTGGTTATTCCATGTAGTCTAAGCATATTCAAAAAATATGCAAATTTTATGTTAGCCACATAGTCTACAGGGTTGCAATGAATTTGGTGAGGCTAACTCTGAAACTAAAGTCATTTTTCTTTGGACCCCATCGACATAGAAAGCCTAAGACATGATAGATCCTAACATACTCACCACTCTACGATTATTAGAGTCATTTACTCGTTGCGGGTTCTAAAACAAACAGTAGATTAAGTCTGTTTGAGATCCAAACAATCTAAAACGATCAAAACGCACCTTCTCCAACATGGTGTTGACGATGTTTTTATATGAGTAATTTCTAGGATATTGCGCCGGACTAGTGTCGTTTGGAATGTAACTCATTTTACGTAGCTGTAACTTTAGGTAGCAGACATGGGAAAGATTGCCAGAAACTAAGTAAAGCCTCAGATAAAGTGGCGCTAACCAACCTTCTCTAAGCAACGAGTTCTGATAATGTATTACACAGGGTCAAATCGAAATGAAGTATGTGTTTGTTGAGCGGTGATACGGGAGTAGAATCGAAGGCTCATCTTGGTCTGCCTCAGTCGTGAATCGGCTTTAGCACGGATATCACTCAATGTGAAAATACGCGATGTTTACCACTGTAATGTCAGTGATGTGAACTGCAGTCCAAGCAGAGAACGGCGTATTACTAGGTTGGTGCAAAAGTAATGCGCATTTTTTTAGCCCTGGTTTCAGGACAACTTTTATCCATCAAACTTCCTTCTTTAAAAAAGGCTTAACAAACCAAGCTCGAAATTCTTTTCATGCTCTATCCAACGGTAACTGAAGCAATCTTTTAGCTCCTCACTCGTTGAAAGTTCGCAAAACTTCACAAAACCGCACTCGATATCAGAACTTTATTGCACTTACTTTTCTGGCCATTTTCAAATGCCAATGAAGGCATTTCTTTGAAAGTTCGGCTACTATATGTAGCAGAAACTGTCTACAAAATGCACACTATCCTATCTTCTTAGAAGCTGTCTAGACTGAGATATCAGCGTCTCAACAAGGGTAGTCGTTTTGGTCATTTTGTGGCCCATAAGTTTCTTTGAAGACACAATCGCCAAAGCTTTGCTCATTTCTATAAGCTTAAAGGGCCGGGCATACATCACGCGATTTCATCGCCTCGCGATTCTCTAGGCAAGACAACTGTTACGAGTCCATTGCATGCTGATCATTTTGCCATTCGGTTGTGATAGTTATTCGGCGCGACTAATCGCTGACCACTATACTTGGGGAAATTCGAAATTTTTTTCGAATATTCGAATATCGAATATATTCGAAAATTGAAAATTTCGAATATTCGACTTTCGAATAATATTATTCGACAATCGAATATATTCGAAAACTGAAAATTTCGAATATTCGAGTTTCGAATTTTAATCGAAATCTCAGATTTTCGAATATTCGACTTTTCAAATCATTCGCATTCAAATGATTTATTCGAATGATCGAATAATTATTCGATTCGGTCCCAAGTATACTGAACACTTTTTCCCCGGGCATACTTCCTTCACTGAAATCGTCGCGATTTGCCCGAATCTCGGCGATATCGCGTCGCTGACTTCGAACGAGCGACGCGGCCTAATCGCTAAGATTGGACTTCTTCTCTGAAACTTTTTATGATCGTTTCTTAGCTTTTTGGGCTGTTTTCTTGCCTACTATTTCAAAATAGTTTTATTTTGTCAGAGTGCATTGCTTCTCTGCAAATCGATTCTCTTGCATCCATTTTTGGTGCTATCCTTGACCCAAGATTTCAAAGTCGTGAATTTCTTTCAGACTCGATCTGGAGGGGTTATTCCACCCGCTGGTGCCGAATATCATGGTTATTTTGTACGGTAGCTCCATTTTCTGGGGCTTCCGTGAGTTTACTGTAGAGGGTCAAAATCGCGGATTCGCTCTAAATTTGTTGTGGGGGGTTTCTTGGCGCACCGAACGTGATCATCATGATGATTACTTAGGAAAGCATCATTTTCTTGCAACCTGTGCCAACACAACAACAATTACGATGTCTGGTATCAGTGGATCGAATAACCCCTCTGGACCGAGTTTGAGCAAAATTGACTTTGAGACAGTGAGGCCCAGATACTGGAACAGAGTCGAGTTTCAATGTGATCCTGCGGTTGGAATTGATTCTGGACTACAAAATGAAATACAAATGAAATAATCAAGCCGAATGTAATACAAATACTTATAAGTAGTTTGAGAAGGTATAGTATGTGCTCAAGTGGGAGAAAGTGCATGAATCGCCGCAGAGGTATGTCCATAAACAAGCAACTAGCGATTTAGTCGCCGCGATCTCGTCGCTACCTGCAGCAAATCGCGACGACCAGAAATCGCGTGATGCATGCCCGGCGCTTAAGGGTGGGCCTACCGTTGATAGTTTTTGCGAAAACGTTTGGCTATTTAGTACGCAAAAAATCAAAAAAAAACTTTGTTTTGGGACTTTAAGACCTACGAAAGAGTGTTGAAAAAAGCTGACAATTTTATTTTGATGTTTTTCTTCTCGAAAATCTTCTTTGTTTGAGCTCTTTCCATCTTACTTTGTACTACTGGCTTCTACAAGAAAGGCTACTTAGCATTTATACCAACTAATTCTGAAGTGAGTTATTATCAGTTGAAAAGAGGTTTCAGAAAAAAAATTTTTGCTTATCAGTCGATAATATTCTGCCCGTTTGTGATATGATTATAGAAGGATGTGCGTATTGAGAAAGGTTTGCTGCTTTTGATCGTCTTTATCGCATTAAAAAAATATGGATTTTTAAGAAAGTTATAGCACGTCAAAGTGAGAACTTGCAAAACGAGCACTTTTGCACCAGCCTAGTATAAACAGCTGGCAAACCCGGCTCCGCCCGTCCCTGTCAATAATATTTTCGTAATCAGCATGCTCACTCCCCCCCCCCCCCCTCCCCCCACCCCTACTTAGGCAATCGCTGGGGGCAGGCGGGCACCGGAAAAATAGATTGCTGATTTCTCGCACCCCGCCCGCGGATTTTTTGCAAAGCAATCAGGACTTTTCGGAAGACCGCTTGCTGAGTCAGCGGATTTTTGAGAGACCGCCTGTTAAATTTTTTCGCTCTTATCTTTTGCAGATATATTGCTGAATCTCTGAGAAATCGAGAACTCAGCAAGCGGTCTTCCGAAAAGTCCTGATTGTTTTCCAAAAAATCCGCGAGCGGGGTGTGAGAGATCAGCAACTTATTTTTCCGGTACCCGCCTGCCCCCAGCGATTGTCTGAGTATGTGCCACCGAGCCTCGTAGGTGAAACTATGCAAAGAATCAATAGCGAGGTAGAATATTACTGGGCTAAAACATAAAATTATTGAATCACTTAACACTTTAGGCTTCGGACAGAGTTCACGCGATTTGATCGTCGCAATCCACTCGCCGCGTTTCCCATTCATTTTAATTTTACATTCAAAATTTAGGGTTGGAAAAGTATCACAACTGAAATGCAAACTGATCAACCGCAATGACTCGTAACAGTTGTCTTGTAGCGATTGAATCGCGACGAAATCGCGTGAACTCTGCTCGAGGCCTTAGGCCAAAGCAGAAGACGGACAAGTCGAGACGTTTAAAACTTACTTACCTCGGTCGGCTTACTAACCTTCTAATGCACTGGCAATGCCGAGATTTACGAAAGAGGAAACTTAGAAGCTACTTACTGATAAACCGCCACAACTGTTTCTTTCCTCTAGTCAAAAAAGCACTTTCGCTTCGACAAAAAGTGGTAACTCCCGCCAGTCGATCAAATATCTCCAGCGGTGCAGGACGTCCGACACGGTGCCGAAACTCATTTTGAACAAGAAGTCAGGAGCACTATGCAGCCTCGAAGATAATGATATGAAGATTAAAAAGATATATCGCACGACTCTGACAGTCATTATCAAAGAAAAACAGCATGCATTGTACTCGTATGTTAAAATACTCGTAAAGAAGATGCGTGCCGACGTCTCGTATCTGCTCGGACTTGGAAAAAGATTGAGAATGGCTCGAAATCGATTTGTGTTTCTATCCAATCTGAAGCCAAAACCAGACTGCGTTACAGGCAGTGTCCGGGCAAAAACTCGATTTCTAGAAAACCACTTACCGGGGGTTATTCGCAACGCTGAGTCCGGAAATCCACATTAAAAAGCGCTAAAACGACGAGAACATGGGTTTTCCAAAGCCTTACAATTTGAAGCTCGGCAGTCTCCGCCAAGGCTGAGACGCAGAGTCGCTGCGATCCTACAAATTTGACTGTAGCGGCATGCGTACTCTGCCTTCATAGCAGTATATCAAGCAGGTCGGAGGGCCCCGCCCCAAGACATAAGTTTCCCTACTTTCCGGTCGTTCTTGCTTTAGGTCGAGAGTTATGACGTCGCAATTGCGCGATGTCGTGTCTGAAGGGGGGGGGCCACTCTCCTATGGCACTGAAACCCAAAACCCCATCTTGCCCGCATACTGCCTTTAAGTACGACAAGCTTCAAAGCGCTACTCACAAAAATTCAGGCAACGTTGGAGGCAGCTTACCTTTCATCCATCGCTCTATCAATTCTTCTATTCAAAATGAGAGTCTGCCGAACTGGCTAAAGTCACAGTGATTGGCGATACTCATATCATGACTTAGAATAACGGGCTAAGGGTGTCTACGTGTGTGTGTGTGTGTGTGTGTGTGTGTGTGTGTGTGTGTGTGTGTGTGTGTGTGTGTGTGTGTGTGTGTGTGTGTGTGTGTGTGTGTGTGTGTGTGTGTGTGTGTGTGTGTGTGTGTGTGTGTGTGTGTGTGTGTGTGTGTGTGTGTGTGTGTGTGTGTGTGTGCGTGTGTGTGTGTGTGTGTGTGTGTGTGTGTGCGTGTGTGTGTGTGTGTGTGTGTGTGTGTGTGTGTGTGTGTGTGTGTGTGTGTGTGTGTGTGTGTGTGTGTGTGTGTGTGTGTGTGTGTGTGTGTGTGTGTGTGTGTGTGTGTGTGTGTGTGTGTGTGTGTGTGTGTGTGTGTGTGTGTGTGTGTGTGTGTGTGTGTGTGTGTGTGTGTGTGTGTGTGTGTGTGTGTGTGTGTGTGTGTGTGTGTGTGTGTGTGTGTGTGTGTGTGTGTGTGTGTGTGTGTGTGTGTGTGTGTGTGTGTGTGTGTGTGTGTGTGTGTGTGTGTGTGTGTGTGTGTGTCTGTGTGTGTCTGTCTGTCTGTCTGTAACGAAATCACAGAACGAGTCGCAAACAAGGTGTCAAGCCGCAATTTTTTTGCACAACACACACTGCCAACATCTAGATTAATTGTGCAAAAGCACGAGCGGATTCATTGAGTAGGTCTCTCGAAAAGTCACCCCAGGATCCACTCAACATCTGGCGCGCGAAAGTGGGTCCGTATCACCTCTTTTTTTTTCAGAGTTGTGGTCAGGTTTGGCAAGTTAATGTGCAAGCCATGAAGTTTAGCCCAAAAAAGTGACCAAAAGTCTATCACTCTACAAAAACGGCGCCAAAACAAATTGGTTGTGTGAATGGCGGGTTTGCCACGGTTTTACATGATTATTTTAGGAAATTTTTGCACAGGGATGTAGGTCATGATAAATATTATCTTCATGGCAACTACCAAGCCATGAAAAAATTCGAAAATGTTCTGATTCTGCATTTGTTTTCCATCTTCTAAAACTTCGTCACACAAAATACCGATATCACCCGAAAAAGCTTTCGGAATGAAAAGTTGTTTACGATTTATTCGTGAAGGCAGGCATTGCGCGGTAACTTCCAATGTCATGTTATGCGGGAATGAGTGAGGCATACAGATAGGAAAACCAGTGCGAACCTCTGCGAAGCAGAGGTGACGCACTGGTTTCTGATAACGCGCTTGGGTTCCTCCACAGACATTTCACCGGAACTTCTCGAGGGCAAATCAATTTGCCAAACTTCCCGAGAGCTTGTATCAGTACTGAGGTTTATGAAGGGGAGAAATGGGAACTTCCCGATAAAAACGACGTCGACAGCAATACAGTTAGGAACTTTCCAAGGAAATCCTCGGAAATTTCCCTCAAATGCGGTGCTCCCCAAGGACTTTGATATGAGAGAACTTCCCCCGAACATTTCTTGACAAGATCTTTTGTTTTTCTGTTTTTGGTGATTTAATGCCAGCACCAGCTATTAACGGTGACCATCTTATTTGAAAGTTTCTTGAAGAAAATTAGCAGGGATTTTCTGTTCCCATTTTACGGTGTGAAGTGGAGAGCATGCTCAGCCTCCACTAGCTACTGCGCATTACGAGATTTTTACCAATAAGGAGAAGAACTTAGATGGTCGAAGATTTTGTTCATGGACATCCGAAGCAATGTTTTACATGTACTCAGATAATCGAGGAGGCCAGGCCGTCCGCAAACTCGCGTTTTCTTGCAGGCGGTCAGCAGAATTTTGAGGCGTGGACAAACCTTCAGCGGGCGGTACCTCCTTTACTGTCGAATGTCCTGCTAGCTGGGCAGAATACAGAGTTTTCTGCGGGCGCTCGTCAAATAATCTCTTTCAGCGAGCGCTGGCCAAACTTTCAGCAGGCGCTCGGACACTTTTTACGCAGTTTCGGGCTTACGTCGAGCACGCTCGATCACACTCAGACAATCGCCGGGGACAGGCGGGCACCGGAAAAATAGATTGCTGATGTCTCGCACCCCGCTTGCTGAGTCCTGATTGCTTTTGCAAAGCAATCAGGACTTTTCGGAAGACCGCTTGCTGAGTTCTCAATTCCTCAGAGATTCAGCAATATATCTGCAAAAGATAAGAGCGAAAAAAAATTCAACAGGCGGTCTCTCAAAAATCCGCTGACTCAGCAAGCGGTCTTCCGAAAAGTCCTGATTGCTTTGCAAAAAATCCGCGAGCGGGGTGCGAGAAATCAGCAATCTATTTTTCCGGTGCCCGCCTGCCCCAGCGATTGTCTGAGCAGGTAAGACTCTGTGTGGCAGAGGTGTCAACGTTGGTTTAAATACTCAAGTTGGAGGTACCTTCTCTCTGCAGAAAGTACCTGGGGGCTGCGCGGCCCTCCACAAAGGACGGCGCGGCCCTCAATAATTTCGCATATTCTTGCGGAAAGTCCGTGAGAATGCGGCCAATGCGCTGCAACTAATCAATAGAAAAACCGCGAAAGTTCTCTGAGCATTCGTCCGAAAACAGGTCAACATTCCTAAACAGGTCAACATTCCTCAAAATTTCTGCAAGCGGGCCACAAGAAATCAGCGAACTATTTTTCCAGCGCCCGCTTGCTCAAAATTCGCATGGCCGCCTGCCCTCCGCGATTGTCTGAGTAGTTGCAGTATGTGCTTGTATTTGGGAGAGGAAACTACAATCTTCAGTCATCCATGAATCTGCCCTGACATTTCTTCTACAATATTGTGTACATATTTGTTTTCAGGTAAGCAACTTAACACGTTTCGGACCGCGAAATCGTTGCGCGGCGAAAAAGAGAGTACTTTCAGTTTTTAGCTAATAAAGAGACCTTATTTCATACACTGCGTGCTACATCTGTAATCAGCATGTCAGATAAGCTCCATACCCGAAGTTTTGAGTGAATTCGAAATGTTTGAAATTTGTCGTTTGAAAATGACTTCTGTGCTTTCTTGAAAGATGAAAACAAGGACTCAGTTCCTGATAGTACTCAAAAGTATCTAGTTGTACACAGTACACATCATTAAAATTACTGTTTTTCTCTTTGAAATAAAAGCAAAGAAAAGTTGTGACGTGTCGTTCGCGTTGCCGCACCTCGTTGCAACCGTTGTTCGATTTGTCCTCATATCTTCTAAACGAATGTCGGTGGCACAGCTCTACAGAGTCATTTGAAAATAAGGAGCTTAGGCCTTTGACTTGATAACCTTGGACAAAAAGAAAACCTGTAACCGTTAAAAAGACCTTCGAAGCCGGTGCTGCACCATGTGCAGCACCGGTCGGAAACGTGTTAAGGATTTCAGCTGTTGTGCGGCCAGATTTCCTCACCAAGAGGGTGTACATATTAGGTTAGCAAGAAAGTTCTCGGATTTCCCCCCTAAAATGGCTATTTCTCAGGTTGTAATGCATATACGAACGCGAAGATTTGTAGTTGCACTTTCACATGGACATGATTTATATCTGCGCAAGTGGGAAGGTGGTTAGGGCTAATAGGCGCAAAGTTTGCCACTTTTCATTTACCTCATTTTTCCTGCTAGTTAATCCTCGAGTCCTTAGTCCTCGATGCTTTATACCATGGAGGCTGGCAGTTAAAAATATTACAGTGCATGAAAGTGCTCAATCTTGTTTAGATATGAATTAGAGTGATTTATGCAGCAGAAGGGCGACACACATTCGTTCAAGTGAAAGTAGCCTATCATGGCTTATAATAAGCGGCTTAATCTAAAGTTGTGTGGAGTTTGTCCGTTACGAAATTACAGTGAGGAATGATTTACGATACTAAACATCATGCGAGGTTAAGATAGCGAGTATGGTTCATTTTTAACTGCGGGACATGTTGCAATAAACCGAACAATGTTTGAGAGACAAGCTCTCAGAAAGTGAGTTTACCACGGTTCACGATGCCAGTGCGAACCTCTGCGAAGCAGAGGTGAACCACTGGTACATTTTATAAATCATTTCCATGTATCTGAGAGGCGATCTTACTGTAAACACAGCAAAAGTGAAAACAGTGAGACAATTTTGGACACAAAGATTCCAAACTCTAATGCATTCATGAATAAAGCTTTTTAAAAATGTTTTATGAAAGTATTACCTCACAAAACTATTCCGAGAAAATACGGAGAAGCAGCATATCTGGCAAAAAATTGCAACGGTGCTGAGTACTATGGTAGACATAGATCTGATGGAGAATCTCAAAGTTTCTGTTAGTTAAGAAAACCAAATGACCAAATGACCAAACATTAAGACCAATTAACGGAGGATTTACAATTCGACCAAACTGTTCACTTTTAAGTCGAACTTGGTACGATGTTTTTTGAAAGAAAACCTAATATATTAGGTTGATGCATAATTCCTGCACCAAGATAGGCACAACCGCAATAATCCGGAATGATCCTATACCCCAAATAGGATTCGATATATCATTAGATAGAGCAAGCTTAGCTCTACAAGATAGTGCTCAAATAATCTCCACCAGCCTTGATCTACGCGAAGTTTTGAGCCAAAACCTGAAAAAAACCATGCGTTTGAAGACCTTGAGACCAATCAAAACAAAATTGTAACTTCGTTCAAAAAGCTTCTACAAAATTTCTTTCTTGCTCGCGTGTAGACATTCAACGTAAGACATTTATCTATGCGGCTGCTGTATCTTTTTCTCAGCTAGATGATGAGAAAACGAAGTTTCATGTTTTTGCCAAAACAATGATGAGATGTTCTAGCACCGACAGTTGTATACTATAGGACCTTAGAAACGTGACTGTGGATTTTCAGCTCTTTACAGCAGCTGGTTTACGAGAAATATCGAATTTCTAGCAACTAGGCAAGGAAAAATTTGGATAAGAAGAGCTAGACTCGTCATTTCTCGTGTACTAGCTATTCTAGAAGGCTGAAAATGTAAAGTTTTACTGCTAACGGCATGTACTATACAAATATTAGTGCTAGAAGATCTCAGCACTAATTTGGCAACTACATGAAAATCTTCGTTTACTCATCGTCTAGCTGAGAAAAAAAATACAGCAACCGCATAGATTAATGTCTTACGTGGAATGTCTAGCGTGAGCAAGCAAGAAATTTTGTAGGAGCTTTTTGAACGAAGGTACAATTTTGTTTTGATTGGTCTCAAGGTCTTCAAACGCATGGTTTTTTTCAGTTTTTGGCTCAGAACTTCACGTGGATCAAAGCTGGTGCAGATATTTGAGCACTTTCTTGTAGAGCTAGGTTTGCTCTACCTAATGATATATCGAATCCTATTTGGGTACATAAGATTATTCCAGATTATTGCGGTCTGTACCTATTGGTGCAGGAATTATGCATCAACCTAATAGTCTTATGTAAAGGCGGCAAACAGAGTCCGGCACGAGTCGGTTTCTAGGGTTTCTAAAGACGAAGTCTCCCCTGACTTTTGGAAGTTTTACGAAGTCCCCTTTGACCTACCTACTCAGGAGAAGATAAAAACAAGAAAGACTCACTAATCTGAGAGAAAAAACGTGAGATAAGAGTGGAAATCCAAATTGGAGCTGAATGCTAAGCATGCACAAGAGTTTGGCATTGAAGCGCGATATTTAACAAAGCGATGTATGAAGAAATTAAGGCAGAAAACAAAGTAAAGGCAATGATATGAAAATGTCTTCATGTTCATGGATAGATTTTTGACCGGGGCGCCCATGATAGTTTCCGAAACTTATGTGAAGTGACAGAAATATATGCTCCAGACTATCTCAGATCGTCTGATGACCGTCTGGAGAGGGACTTAATTTGGAAAAGGCAATACTTCACAAAAGTTTTCAAATCTTTTTGCAAAATTCTTTTGCAAATAATTTTCTAAGTATACGGTTCAATTTTGGTGTCATATGATTGTGTGTGTGTGTGCTGTAAACAAACAATTTGTTTATTTTAGCCTTGCTTTCAAATCGCGCGCACTTTTCGCCATACACGATAGAGCATGCAAATTATAACCTGTCCGGAAAGCTTGTGTCAACTGAATGGCGCTTATTCTTGGTGCTCTGCTCCGACTGGTCAAAAACGATATCTCCTTTGCTTTTTGCTCTGAAAACGAATTTCAGTCGGCTTCCAGGCGATCGGGCCCTGGCGGCAAGGCATTTACTGCTTATATCAGGAATAGGGGGTCTCCTCTTTTTTAAGCATGCACGTTTGAATTAGATTCATAACATAAAACCAGCATTAATAGCTGATAATTACTCGAGAGATGTGAATTATTACTCCGAAACAATTTGTGTTAGAACAGGTGAGGCCGTCTGCAAGCATGCCGTATTCGAGCTTATCAGTTTACCACAGCCAAGCTTAAAATGAATTTCTTTTCATTTTAACTCTTCACTGCCACCTGTTAACTGAAGCTCAGATATCAGACCTTCTACGGCATAGCCGTCATCAAAGGCCAAGGAACTATGAAGAAAAATGAATGAATCTGACGTGGAAGAGCTACCGGGAGGAATGGCTTTCAGCAGAGGGAAGTAAACCCAAAAACGACGTTAACCCTGACTGGAGCGATCAAAGCAATCACTGTAAAGCCTCAAAAAACTGAGCAGCCTTTGCTTTTTTTTAAATTGATGATGGGTAGTTAGCAATACCATGGCTTCCGTGGAACTTCATGCTTTTCAAGAATTATAACCTATTTGGAGATTTGTGCATATCATAAGCCGCTTATTGTGAGTCAACGTGAGCCTGCATATTCCGCGTATTACATATTCCTGCATATTCCCTGCATGTACGAACTTGTTGGTGAAATTGTTCCAACATATCCCGCAAACAATATTTGAAAGACTTGCCGTAATCTCTCACTATAACGCTTACGGTTACAACCGGATAGTACGATTCCTTTTGAAAAACGAATTTTCAAGACTTTGTGCTGGATGCACTGGATTTAGACCGCTACGATCTGCAAGGAATAGGTTTAATGCTTTGAAAAATTCCCGTGATAAGGGTGTTGGCGTTCTCTCAATGAGGATTTCTCTGATAAATAGCATTCTAGCTTTTGGTTAGCGCTTGACGAAGGTGACGAACGAGCGCGACAAAAGCACCAGACTTTTTGAGCAGAAGTCGCATTGGAGTACCCAAATTGAAATTTGAATTTCTGGAGCGCTGTAAACTTTTGTATAGTTTTTACCACTTTCACCACTAAATCTGGGCTTGCAGTGAAGAGATAAGTTATTATCGTCTTCATCAAGGAAAACTGCCTTCCAAGATACAGACTTAGTCCTTTCAAACCATAAAATTATTTTTTCTTTTGGAAGTCCAAATTAGCGCAGATCAGATTCGGAAGAGAATAAAGCGCGAATGTCAAAACAGGATTGGAGAAGAACGTCACTGCACATGAGGAACGTATAGTCGTAACGTCCATCCACGAGCTTTCCTGCTCAACCGACACCTGCGCTCATTTCTCATTTCTACTGATATTACACCAGCCGCCCCATATATTTATTTCCTTTCTGTTCTGCTAAGATTTTTTTGTTATGCCTCCATCATCAAACTCACAACCAACGCTCAACCGTTGCTTCCATGAATGCTTGTACCGTTGGAGTCTCATCATGATAATGTATCCGGATTTCTAGAGCATAGCCATCGCAATGTTCCTACGCGAGTGTGGTTATTGCAAGATGATTAAATAAATAGATAATATTTCTTTTCTACTTCTATGAGTGTAACAATGTGTAGGTAGCATCCAAAGAAAGGAGCAGGAAATACTATTACGATGGTGCACAGGCCAGTAAATAATGTTCTGCGGAAGCTCCCAGAACATCGGACATTCCCGAAGACCTCATTTAGGGAAACTCTAGATGACGATAGCGGTATCCGCAGATAATCCTCAGGAAACTTTGCTAAAGTCTTCGGCAAGTTCTCGTGAATTGTCTGAGTAAATCTAGGCTTTTCCTTTTCTATCGCTCAAAAAGTTAACGGGTCTGTTTTTCGGAAAGTCATCGGTAGGTGGCACAGACTTCGGGACCAGTTGATAATAAGGACCAGACTCAACGAGAATGACCAAAATTTCCAAAATCTAAACGAACTATTCCTCCCATTTCTATTCCAAATTTGCTCTACAAAGAACCTCAACCAATGGCTGAAGCTGACGTCAAGTTTAAAATTCTATCTGCTGGTGCGCTGTATACTTATCAAGCTAAGCACCCGCCACCGAGCAACTTGACTCATTCGAAAAGGCTTGGCTACAACGAAATACGTGCTTTAGTCTCTAGTAAAGCTGTACGTATCTCGGTATGCGACAATGGAGTGGGGAATTTGTGATTCTTCCACGAATTCTACCTTAGCGATAACCATCTATCGCCGTGTGACTGAGAGAGAGAGAGTTTTAAGCACCATACAAGCGACTAGATCAGGTTTGGGTGGATGTAGGAAAGGCAGCTGGCTTTCCCGAGAGCTTTCTCAGCAGACTGGAGTTAGAAACACCAGGCAGCTTGGTCTTTTATAGTCTTGTCAAAACCCATAAACTGACCGCTACTGATGACGCGCATATTTTGACAGCGGAACAGTTGAAAATAAGACCGATCATAAGTTGCGTAAGGCCTCGGGCAGACTTCACGCGATTTGATCGTCGCGACTGAATCGCCAAGATTTCCATTCATTTTCATTTCACATTCAAAAATTTCGGGCTGGAAAAGTATCACAACCGCATGCAAGTTGATCGGCATGGAATGATGTTGTAACAGCTGTCTCGTCGCGACTCAGTCGCGACGATCAAATCGCGTGAAGTCTGCCCGGGGCCTAAGGATGCCGACAGAATATCCTGGTTCTTGTACAAGGTTGTTAACTAGCTACTAGACAAAGTTCCGTCTCATTTGAACAACACGAATCATTTCTTGAAAAGCCTCCATTACACCACTTTGCAAACGCACTGTGTGGCAGTCTTTTGGCGTCGCGTTTTTGTATCATCGGCTGGGTGGAGGACATTAGGTCGCCGAATTTGGAAGAGTCCCGCGCGGATTCCCTGCAGGAACGCACGTCCGCGTATGTACAAGGGTGCTTATTTGTCGCAAATGACCGCGGGGACCGCCCTCGTTCGGCGACCTAATGTCCTCCACCCTCATCGGCTCCACGATTCGTGTAGAGGCGGGGTTTTGCCAACTCAAAGCGTGGCGGTTTTTGATAGCGAGAGAGTACAAAAAACAATGCTGTGACGTGGAGGTTTAACAAGTTTACCTCTATTATCAGGCAAAGTCTGCAATACATCTCTACACGAATCGTGGAGACGATCATACACGAATGTAGAAGGACGATGCTCTGCAGGCAGTTTTAGAGATGTTGGACAATTTTGGTAAAAAGATCCAGACTTTCGGGCTGAGTAAGAGATGATTATGCTCCTGATTAGAGGTCTTACAATGGGATAGAGATTAGCTCCAGTTTTGGCGGTATGCTTCATGAGTAGAATAGAGGAACTAGTGCTGACACGGATGCCTCTTATGTACTGTCGTCACATTGATGACTGTTGCGTCATAATATCAACACAATTCGAAATGGATGAGTGTTTTCGATTACTCAATCAACAGTCACAGTACATAAAGTTTACGCGACAGCAACGAGAAATGGTTGACTCCCCTACTTGAACGCACATAACAAACCGTTCAACGGCGCTGCGATTGTAAAATGGTAACGTAAGGAGACTTCCAATAACATCGTGACTAATGCTCGTTGTGCACATCCGATCGCTGTTTAAAAAAACTGTACATGCTCAAAACAGCAACAAACGTATGCACAGGAGAAGAAGAACGGAAGGAGTCTCAAAGATGGGCGCTGGACATTGCTCGAATGGATGGTTACGCGCATCAAAAAGGATGCAGCCGACCATCCATTTCTCTTCAAAGCAACCAGCACCAACAGAAACTACCTCTGCCTACCTTTCGTGTCCGACACAACTAGTGCTGCTGTGCGACGATGCAACTATGCGAACTTGAAAGACGATATCATTTTAGTTGATATTGAAAGTGACAACATCAGGAAGCGGCTGGAACGTAACAGACTATATGAGAACTACTGCAGAATCTAAGACTGTGTAGTTTGTCCAGCCGGTAAGGTTGGTGACTGTGGTAAGACAGGTGCAATCTAAGAGATTGCATGTATCGAGTGCGTGCCACTTATATCGGAGAGACTGGAAGGCCTGTATGGGTAAGGATGAAAGAACATTTTGCCAGCAAAAGAGGGGAAAGTTTTACCACACGAGTTGGTAAACACAGAGTTGAATTTCATTGTAGTAAGGACTTCGAAATCAGGTGTACTATACTGACATACGAGTACGATACTGCTAGGAGGAAAACTCTCGAGGCATTCGGGATTTTCGCGAGAAACGCCATGCATGAACAACCAAAATCAGTGTCCATCAGTCACGAATGACCTTACGCCTTTTATGGCAGTATGTGAGTTGAAGAGTCTCACTACTAATTGATGTCAGTATGGTTTGCACTGTATTCAGTATTACTATAGTGGCACAAAGGACGGCCGCATTCAAGATCTCGGCTGCAGCGTTGGTTGAAGTTGTTTCGTGTTTCACGTACTTGCGTGTTTTTGTTTATAGCACTTCGGGGGGGGGGGGGGGGGAGGGGAGGGGAGCGCGAGTAGACTCGAAGCCGGGGATGTAAGAGCTTTGTGCTGGGCTAGAACATAAAATCATTGATCTTACCACTTTCGGTCTCTGAAGAAGACGGACAAGTTGAAACGTCAGGCCACCACCAACAAACATCTACCAACCTCGGTCGGCTGCTAAACTACTAACATTTTTACAAGATTTCTTGAGCGCATACTTGAAAGTACAGGGCTTCGAAAAATTGTGACGATGGCGCGACCGCGCGCAACGTGCACCACTCCCACTTCCTGGTTTCTATCTCTAGTCGAGCGGTTTTTCTGCTTACATGTGATAGTACCTAGACACTGGAAGTCACTGTGCTGGACGTTAAGGAGATGCCTGTTTGTATGGGTGTTTTATGCTCTTGTGTGCGCAAGGACCGCAGTCAATTCGTCGTCACGATCTTAAGGATGAACCATATGCGCTTGAAAAAGCCAAACAACCCTCTTTCAATGATGACAGTGTTTATCCAACTAACTCCTTCCCATTCAGGAAGAAGACTGGCCATCGTAACACACTAGTGTTATTACTTTGAAAAAGCTTTGTAGGCCTTTTTGATGAAATTCGACAATTGATGTACTCAATACTAAACTAGAGCAAAGCGAGAGTAAGCAGAGACCGTCAGCCAATTAGCCTTTTTCATTTGAAGTAAAAAAAGTACCAAATATAAAAAAGTCAGTATGATTTGCATGCATGGAAGAGGACTCAAAAGTAAAAAATTCATGGATAATTTTTAGCTATAGTGCAGAGGGTTCCAAAAAATGTATCAAACGTTTGATCTTTCATAACCTCCTTACATGTAAGACTTCCGCGGATTTTTGGGTGCCATACGGTAGGGCTAGCTTTAACTCACATTCACACTATGAAGCGGATCACTGATTTCTCTCTCGACTAGTTTTAGGCTTCTGACTGGCGAGAATTGCTTCTACAAAATTCTTTAAAAAACCAAAGGAAGTCAGACTGAGGTTTTCGGAATGCTGAACTTAGTTACAAAGTTTTCGCTACCGTATTCCTCAGCTTCTTACGATATGCACATTGTAATGTTGGATTTTTGGCTTTTTTCTAAATTTACGAATCAAAGTTGCAGTTACAAACTCGTCGAAATCAATCAATCAAATTAACAAAATGTAGTAAAATTAATATCTGTGTTTGAGTCCTGATTTTGTAATTTTTTGCACTCATTATTTGCTATAAAGAATGAAGAAGTCTTTAAAGGCACCGTCCACCCAAAATGGAGGTTGGCGAGATTATGATGGCGTACTTGTGTGGGCCCCCACACTAGGCAAACCTCCAAGCTGCACCGCAAAAGACTGCTTCTGGAGCGAGAAATCCGCTCCGGAAGTAGCAAAGTGGGCGGGGCGACCATGGTCGCCCCGCCCACTTGCATGCTTTATCTCGCCTACGCTTGCTGCAGAGGTCGAAACAGGGTTGGGTGTTTCGCGGATTTTCGACTCCATATTCGAAATCAAGGCCTTCAGAAGGCCTGGAATCGACAAAAACATGGAAGTCGAGAATTCGGGTGGAAGTGCCTTCAAAGGCAGCGTCCGGGCAGGTTTGCACATTTTCGGATACTATCATAACCGAGTAATATGTCCTCAATTTAGGACTATCGCGCAAATCCGACTTTCGAATATCCCCTACAAAAGGAGAAAATTGGAGCAGAAAAGGCCGAGCTTCGAGGACCACGCCCACTCCCCCGCGCCGCCCGCCCCCTTGACCGAACTCTCCCCGGCTCTTCACGTGTTGTGGCAAACATAGTCGAACAGATAGTGTCTACAATCGAACCATTTCATACGGCCATGCGTGCACCCGCACACACCATCCATTTTTGGCGTCCACATCCTGGATTTGCAGTCCCAAAACGCAGGAGACTGACCTACTACTATCGCCTACATCACTTTGAGGTGAATAGTATAAAAAAGCAAAGAAAACGTTGAAAACACTTTGTAAACACCTGCCTGAAGGGTTGCCTCCTCCAAGAATCCTGGGAACGCCTAAGGTGGACGGTGTGTACAATGTCACAAATGATGATACGAAATGATTCGACTGTACCTGTCAATGCTTGCTTTACAAGGGTAGCATTAGGAGCAGTCGTCCACGGGTGTTTACAAATTGTCTCAAAAATGGGGTTTTGAGGAATTCACGCATTTTGAGTGCTACATTTGGAATCAGCGGCTTCTGACAGACAAGAACTGCTTCTAGAAAATTCTCGAAAAAATCAAAGGACGTCAAACTAAGATTTTTGGGAGTGCTGAATCTAATTACAAAGTGATCCGCTACCGTACACTTCGGCTTCTTACGGTATGCGCACTGCAACGCTGAATTTTTCACTTTCTTCCAAGAATTACTAAGTCAATGTTGCCTTTGTCAAGCAAAGTTCAGTTGGACATCAAAGGCAGCGTCCAGGCAGAATCTCGACTTCTATTTTTTTTGTCTTATCCAGGCCTGTTCGGGACGCTGATTCCAAATGTAAACTCAAAATGCGTGAATTCCTCAAAAAACCCATTTTTGAGAAAATTTGTAAAGAACCGTGGACGAGTGCTCCTAATGCTATCCGAAAGCAAGCATTAACAGTTACACAGTATCTATTCGACTATGTTTGCCACAACACGTGAAGGGCTGGGAAGAGTTTGGTCAAGGGGGCAGGCGGTGCGAGGGAGTGGGCGTGGTCCTCGAGGCTCGGCCTTTTCTGCTCCGATTTTCTCCTTTTGTAGGGGATGTTCGAAAGTCGGATTTGCGCGATAGTCCTAGATCGAGGCCATAGTACTCGGTTATGATAGTATTCGAGAATGTGCAAACCTGCCCGGACGCTGCCTCATTATTTGCTAATAAAGACTTCTTCGTTCTTTATTAGCAAATAATGAGTGCAAAAAATTGCCAAAATCAGGACTTAAACACAGATACTAATTCTACTTCATCTTGTTAATTTGATTGATTGATTTTGACGTGTTTGTAACTGCAACGTTGATTCGTAAATTTGAAAAAAAAAGCCAAAAATCCAACATTACAGTGTGCATATCGTAAGAAGCTAAGGAATACGGTAGTGAAAACTTTGTAATTAAGTTCAGCATTCCGAAAACCTCAGTCTGACTTCCTTTGGTTTTTAAGGAATTTTGTAGAAGCAATTCTCGCCTGTCAGAAGCCTAAAACTAATGGAGAGAAATCAGTGATCCGCTTCATAGTGTGAATGTGAGTTAAAGCTAGCCCTACCGTAGGGCACCCGCGGATCCGCGAAAGCTTTCCATATAAGGAAGTTACCAAAGATCAAACGTTTGATGCATTTTTATCCTATACATCTTTGGAACATAGGCTACTTAAAGATGGATATTGAAGATGTCTGCCTATCGTTAATGGAGAGCACTACTAAGTCAAAACAGACGGTTTTGGGAAGATTTGCTGTAGCCTAAATTTCGCTTCTATCTCGCTTGTTCTTTTTGTGTACTTTGCTGCTCCTGTGATAGAAAAAAATTTGCTCATTCAGCAAAAATCAAAGTGTCAAAAAATGTTTGTTCTGAAAGAAGCTATAACGTTTTGAATCAGCACATTGCATATCGGACGAAACTTTCGAACGCAACCCAATATGTTAGTCAAATGAGCTCCCGTTGATGAGCCGCTTGAGGAGTGAACTACAAAAATTCTGTTGGACTGACATCCTGGCAACAAAATAGGGGATGAAGATGGGTGTAGATATATGACTTGATGCCATTAGTATTTCGTAGAAGTTAACGACAGCTTCTTATTAACTGCATTTCACGCGTATTGTCTCTCAGGTGCCCCCTACCCCATGGAATTTCGAGCGCGCTTTCTTCTTCATACTGTGCATCATCGGCTCCCAGATTCGTGTGGAGGCGGGTAGCAGACTTCCCTGATTTTCAGGATAAATTTGTCAAACCTCCACGTTATAGCACTGGAATTCGTACTCTCTCGTTGAGCTTATTCTTAAAATCAGGGAAGTCCGCAACCCGTCTCCACACGAATCTGGGAGCCGATCACAGACATATCTTCCTGAGCAATGTTTGACTCTGGAGAAATTCAAAAACCACAATCTATCGCCATCTGCTAGCTTTCAGTAATGCGGCTAAGGGTGCGTTCATACTGATCCCGTAGTACGGAAACAGTTCGGCGCTCAGTTCGAGCGCTGTGCCGGAACTGTTCTCGAACTTCGAGATCAGTGACGCGGCCAACGGATGGTCCCACAGCGCTGCAGCCTTGTCAGAAGTGATTTGAATGCAGCTCGAACACACATCTCGAGTGATGGAGGAAATGTCACAATGTTGTGTTGATCTAGAGTTCTCGGCAGAATGACATCGTCTGAGAGAATAGTAAGGAGTCGCTGATTTCAAGATATTATGCATTCTCACCCAGTGGAAAGAAACAAGGTTTAGGAGCATTGTTCAAAAAGTAACGGAACCTTGAAGGGCGACACTGAGATTATCTTGGCCAACGGACTAATGGTTAGTAACCTTGAGCTATCCAAGTTTTCAGCTGGGTAACTGCAATGCTGTCACAGAAGGAAAAGACTGGCACTTGTTTGACCGTACTGCGTAGACAGAGTGTACAGGAAGAAAAGAGGAGGTAACGTTCTTCATTTCTTCCCTTCATGCTGGTCCCTACCAAAAAATTTTCTCCATTAAGGCGGCAAAGTGTACGAAATGGGAAGCGGTCGGAAGTGCTCGAGGTGGTCATGCTTATTGATCGATGGCATGGGCCCACCTCTCGGCTTCTCTGATTCGTCGGCGCAGCTCGAATCCGGCGTCGCGTATGTTCTTCACTTTCTTCCCTGACAGTCTCCATCCTAAGCGCTTGAGTTGTCCTCGGGTGCTGGCTCTTGCCCCCCGTGCCACTGTAACTTCGTACCAGGTCAATCATACGCATTTCAGGCCGCAGGCTGGCATCTCGTCAGCGCACGTCGTTACACTCTCTGTACCATACTGAACTGTCAAAATGAGTATGACGAGTCAAGTTCCTGTAAACTTCCAAATGGGACAGTCCTGTGGGCTTGGAGTTCGCTCCACCTTCACCAGCCCTGTCTATTGTGGAGAAGCTCCTCATCTATCTGACTCTGGAATCTCCATCACAAACTCGAAAATCGACACTTCTTGCGGTAAGTATTATCATTCTTTGAGAACGTTTGGAAGCGCCAAGTTAGTTATCTGAACTTGGATGTTGTGGCTAATGTTCTACCTTAAAATCCGTTGGGAGAGATTTACAGACACATTTGCGACAGACGTTTCAGACATGATAGTTTCTGGAGGTGTGTGTGATTTCGCAGGTTTTGGGAAATTATTATTGGGAGGAAGTGCAAGTATCAAGCCAAGTGTTTCAAATGATGTTTGGTTCCCCACTTATCTTCAAGACTTGAAGTGTGCCAGGTATACGAGGACCAGTGGTCAGTAGATGGATTTGGTTGTTGGATTACCGCGTGAAAACGGAAGAAGCTTGGCTTTCTCTGCAACCAAAAAGTAGCTGTCATGCACTACCCATTCTCAATCTATACTCGATAAAGAGAATGTACTGTGATACCGTAGTAAGCTAGCTTAATGATAGGCTGGATCGTTTTTAATTTTGAGTTTTCTGGCTGTATGCACTGAGAAAATGCAGTGGGAACAAACGAAATTACAACTGAAATCATCTCATATTTTCGACAAAAGGATGCGTATAAAAGAGAAATCCATTTAGTACTCACAAGGGAAGTCACCTAACTTAGGTCGGCATTTTGGGATGAGACACATATAGTCGCAATCAGCTTGAAACGCTGATTTCAACTCTGCTTTCCATAGCTGCGAAGCATTACTCTGAAGCGAGTTATATGCTTTTTCCTGAGCAAACTTTGCGTGTTGACTGACTTAGGCATTCTACGGTGTCATCATCTAGGTAGTGGTTCAAATGCATACTACACCCTATCAAAGCCAAGTTACTCAATTTGATGTTATGTCAATCTTCCACCACTTTTTGGGCAGATTTTCATCGAAAGGCCTCTTTCCATATTCAGTTGTATGTCAATGACACATACTAAAAAAGCTCATAACTCGCTTCATAGGAACGCTTCGCAGCTAAGGACATCATATTTGGAATCAGCGTTTCGAGCTGATTCAAAATATATGTGTCTCCTTTCAAAAGGCCGACCTAAGTTAAGTGACTTCCCTTGTCAGCTGACCTTGTGTGTCACTAATGGTTGTCGATTAAACAGGTGGAAAGACTTATCAAGCATACATTACGAGCTTTTTTGCTGTTCTCTAAATAATCTGCAAGATGACAGGACATGCAGGAAAAGTTGTATTCTTCTTTGTTTATCCAATTCATAACTGTTCAGAGGATGTCCCAGGCTCTCCTCCCGGGTTCGCTCCGCTTTCCTTCAAGAGTGATGCTTCCGATCTAAGAAAACCTCTCAGCTGCCTAAATGGCAATGCTCCGCCATTCACTCCCTATCTTCAGCATCAGTTTCAGGAACAGGTACTGCAGATTCAAAAATACGCTCAGAAGGGGCACTATTTGAGCCTAATTTCAGTCTCCGATGTCCTCAGCCTTGGTAACTCCGTTTTCGAAGCTTCGACTGGATGAGGGGGTGGAGATGGACACCTCCTCTTACGTGGACCCTCGTAGTCGTGCGCTTCTACCCAGCTGGGTTTTGGATGGACAGGGTCGCATAGTCGCTCCGCTGGCTAGAATTCTCGATGAGGATTTATTGGCAGTCTTTGCTCGAGACAAGTCTGGTTGCACGTGGGTTTACAATATGGTTCTGAGCCACCGTAATGAAAGTGATATCTCCCAGCAACAGTATGATGACATCTGACGCTTCGTTCTAGGTGATCCTTTTCAGTTGAGACTTTAGACATTGGAAAAGCGCCGCATTTTTTTTAATGGAATGGAGTTGTATATTTTGTTTGATACTCAAGTATACTAGCAATATTTTTTTCGATTTTGGCTATTATTATAGGTGAAATTAGTAAGTTAAGGCTAAATTTCATAGTTGAGCAAGGACTGTAGCCTACTTGACCGCCACCAAATCATGTACTGGGTCTTCTTTTCATCTACAACATCTTCTTAACTGATGTTAATAGAGCTAATGTCGGCTAAAAAAGTACATCCATGGTGAGAACTCCTCTGAGTTGTGATAACGGTAATGTTTGGAGACATAATTGTTCAAGTCTCTACTTCTTTATCACTAGTAAGATTTTCCATGTAGCTTGCAAAGAGCTGCATTCTCAAAGAATGATTAGAATGATTTACATTCTTCTCTTATTGAAGCTACATGCAATAGCTAGACTGTTCCATTCTATATAGAGTTTCTTAGCATTTCATCAGTACTTACTTTGCTTGTCAGCTAGCTTCAGGTAACAAGTTGTGCATCTTTCAGCTTCCTGCAGGCAAATTATCCGCCGGAAGGGACACCGGAAAGAGAGGCCATTGGAAAGAAGTTGCTGGAGAATGGAGAATTATTTGAGGTACGAACAGTACAGGAGTGAGCCCTTTACAATCGTTCAGACCTGAGAAGCTTCGCTCCTGCTTTCAATATCAGTTGTTACTATGCTACTGAAGCGGGTTTGAAACAAGTCGGTGTAATTGCATCGGTGTTGTCTGGGCTCTTCCAGCTCAGTATTGGGAGAAAAATCATCAAAATGTGTTCCGTTTTGATTCACCTGTATTACCCGCCAATATTCGATTTCGGTAGTAGTGTCACACCCTAATCGTGGGGATGCATTTGGACAAAATGTGTTGTGCTCACCGTCAGAAACCTCCTTTGATAGAATATTGTTAATAGTTGGCTAGTTTTTTGTACTGAAGCTTGTTAGTGCTCAGTAACTTGCATATCTCCACCCATCTTTGCATGGTCATCTTTTGCTTTTATCTCGTCTGTGAAAAGTCGATGATGTGAAAAGAACAGAAGACGGCTGTACTTAGTTGTCTAATAGCATTTTTATGGTGTAGCTCATACATCCAAATCCTTTATTCAGATGTCATCTGAAGTAAAATGTATGAGGAATATGTTTAGATCTTATTAAGTTTTCAAACATTTGAGCAGTTATTGAACTTTTCATTTTTGTGATTCATTGTTTTGACTGTCTCGTGAAAACTTGCCTTTTGCCAGTCTACTTGAGTTTCTTTTTAAGCCATTGATGGCTGACTCATAAGGCAGCGTCCGGGCAAATACGAAAATGTAGAGTACAGTGGCGCCCGTCTGGTAAGCTCTTGTCCGACTGGCAATGCACCAATTTGCTTCTGAAACAAGAAATCCGCTTCAGACGTGGCGACCGGAACGCCCCGGCAACCGGGACGAGTTAGTTCGATAAGCCAGAGTGCGCTTAGGTAGGTGCCAGAGTAAGCGAATATTTTGTTCAAGTTGGGGTCCCGCGCAGAACTGGCGTTACTAATCATTGTGGCACAACGCCAAGTTGGCATTATGCCACAATGATTAGTGATGCCAGTTCTGCGCGGGACCCCAACTTGAACAAAATATTCGCTTACTCTGGCACCTACCTTACCGCACACAGTCAAGGCGTAGGGTCCCGAGAAGACTCTGCGTCTTAACCTTGGCGGCAGGCGACAAAATTCAAATCAAGAGCTTCTAGAAAAGCCCGTTTTCGACGTTTTTGTGCCCTACAAGCTGCATTTTCAGAATCAGCGGGAGGAATAAGCCCAGGTAAGCGAGGAAAATTCTGTTCGAAATTTTGCCCGGACGCTGCCTATAAGAGCTTATTTTCAATATTAGAAAATTTATTCAAAATCGTTTATGATCCTCATGCTAAGCTAGTTTTGGTTTGCATGACCCAGGTGCAAGCGGCTTTATAGATCTGGTAATAAGGTGATTGAAATCTTTCGTACAACGAAAGATTCCAGACACTTCCGTTGTACGAAAGATTTCAAACACTTCCGTTAACGATTATGCATAGAAGTGGAACATATCATTGCACGTTTTGAATAAATTAATGAGAAGCGGGGCTCAAAAAATTTTGCGTGTAGGTTCTTCGGACCAGTGAAACTGGTGAGTATTCAGGCACTGTGTGCGGACGTTTTCGGAAATTTTTTCATCCAGTGTGCCGTACAGCACTCGAACCAGACGGAACAGAGATGGATCATAAGCCACATGCTTGGTCGCAAACTTTACCCTATGTGTCTAAATCGCTACTCATGTCGTGTTGTGCAAAAAGTGATCGAGGTATGTTCTTGATCACTTAAATCATCTTATATCTCTTTTGTTCAGCAAATGCGACATACTCTCAGATCTTTTAATGGGACCTTTCTTTTTTGAAAGGTGTCACACTTATGAATCTTTTCGAGTTTGAAGTGATTTCAGTGCCTGCCTGAGGAACTGAAAAGCCTTCTTATGGTGGAACTGCACAGTACCAATCTTGTCAATCTGTGCACTGATCAAAATGCGAACCACGTCATCCAAAAAGTAATTTTATTTCCTCTTATACTAAACAACGATCTTTAGTGCCATGAGTTGGTCCAGTTTACCCTTAGCGATGCAGAATTTACTGCAGCTTTTGGCATCCTTCGCACTTGTTATCGTTCAAATCCCTCCTCATTCCGAAAGCTTTCTATCAGACCGGCAGTCATGTGCTTACGAACCAAGTGACTAAACGCGATACAATTTATGCGTAAATTGTGGCTTAGAATGCATGGAGTATTCGGTTTCTGGAGTTTAGTTATTCGCATCTAGAAGAAGCGCTTCAGCTTTCATGGTTGAGATTTGTTATGTACAACTAAACGAGAAATCCGCAGCTCGAAGCATTATTTCCAGATAATGACAACGTTTCCTCTTTCGCAATGGCAGTTCATAGTGGAGCACTTCATCAAGAACCGTGACGATCTCTTCAGTGTTGCAGAAAATAAATATGGCTGCCGAGTTGTACAGCTCATTATTGAAGTTCTTTCCGACAATAGTAAGGTGAGAGATGAGGTTGTGCTGCTTGGTGCTCTGTCTACATTGAAAATTCAATGAGTCAGTGGTTGGACAACATTTTCGTCTTAATGCCTTATTTTCAGAAACCTCTCAAGCATAGACCAGAAATGCTTGAAGAAATAATGGGCCATCTCCTCTCAAACTGTGAGCGCTTGGCTTCAAATGAGTTTGCAAACTATGTCATTCAACACATTATAAAGGCGGGGCCCTTGTCAGATTACCGCGATAGACTCATCGAACTTTGTCTGCTGTAAGTATTCAATCTTCACGGCGTTTGCGGACCTTCGATTTTGTTTAATATAGGTATGACACATGTTTAGGAGAAACTTACTGTCACTATCGCAAGAAAAATATGCATCACACGTCGTTGAAAAAGCCTTAGAATTTGCTCCTCCGGCGCTGCTGGCAGAAATGATGGACGAAATATTCGATGGATACGTACCTCATCCGTAAGCAGTGAAAATTGTTGAGATTTTGAATATACATTGTTCTTTAGGGAAACCAAAAAGGATGCTCTCGATATCATGTTGTTCCACCAGTTCGGCAATTACGTTGTCCAGCGTATGCTCGATATCTGTTGCGAAGCAGCCCGCGCAAAAAAGTATTGTTTCTTCTATGTATCTTGTTATGCAAGTTTGAGTATGACTCAAACTTTATCTCCCATTTTAAATGCTTTCTCCTATCAAATATGAACAGAAAGCACGCTGCTGTTATGCATGAAGATGGAGTCGCAAATTTGCGATCAAACATGGGCTACGAAAATTCCAGAGCTGGAATCAATCTACCAGATAGCGACCAGCGTATGGAATGGCTCGATCGTCTCGAAACCCGCATCGCCCAAAATCGCCATCGTCTTGCAAGGTAAAGTTTTACAGACGATCATAACAAATATAATAATTCGATTCGATGAATTTTCTTTCAGGTATTCGTCTGGAAAGAAAATTCTGGCGACTTTACAACAGCTAAATGATTGCTCAGCTGTGCAGAGCACTCCAGTTCGTGGTCGTAGAGCATTTCCAATTGTGCCTCCCAGTTATCGTTGAAGTGCAGCCTCATTCTCTGTTTTGTTTTCCACTTTTTCTGTGAATCGCATAATTCTGTGGCCGTAATTTTCTGCCATTCCTGAGTTTTTTTTTTTTTGATAATTTGAGTTATTCTGTCACATTTCCTCTATTATTATTGAAAGCTGCTGTATATCTCGTATTGACCTACTGTGAATGGTATTAACAGCTATTCCTGTCATCTACATGTTCAATACGAAACTTCTAATGCATGTAAGTTTTCATTCGGTTCTGCAGCCTGGAACTTGCCCTGTATATTCTCTTTCGGCAGTTCTGTTCAAGGTTTTCTTTTGATTTCAGAATGCCAGTTAAGATTTCTATTTTTATATAAGCTGTATATGAGTGATTCTAATAAATGATTTTGTTCAAGTGTAAGCCCATGGAAGCAAACGCTACACACACCGCTGTTCGGCTGAGCATCGGCAGACGGCTGTCCATTGATTATTGCACTGCTTATCCTGTTCTCAGTCGATCGAAAAGAAATTCTCGTGTGCTACCGCAGAACTTCATAAATGAGATTGTTTTCTTGTTGTCTTATTAGTCCGACTCTGATCTCACTAAAGATTCCGAAGTTGTTGCAGAGTTTTCAAAAGTACCCTGATTTCACGCGTATAAGGCGCACTTTTTCGACTTTCTAAGCGAGCCGCTCAGCCGCTTCACTGTATTCCGGAAAGAGATCCTTATACCGCACGATTCTCTTAAGCAATATACAGCACGTTATAGGGTCTCTTGATTGTAAAGTCCTTTGGCGTGTCTGGGCTGGTCGATTTTGGAAAAAAATCCCCCGCGCCTTATGAAATTAGGGTACCTCCTTTTGAGTTGTAATAGTTTTATATTGTAATAAACAACATACTGCATTATCTGCTTCAAATCTAATTGAAAAAATGCACTTGAAAAATGCGAATGCAGTTATTTGCGGTCAAATTTTTTAGTGGGTCCATAGTAGGCTGATTTTTTCTCATTAATTCCACTTTCGCTATGGCACTGCAATCGTTTTGTAACGCAAAAATTCATGTTCAAGTTTCGCGAGCAGTCATTCATGATTTGAAAAAAGCTAGCAATTCTTAAATACCCTACGCCTAGTTGCTATTTAATGATTTTCGGGGAGCTCTCAGGGGCCGAGAACAATACTTCGAACTAAAGAGCTTTCCATTAACACTCGCCTGAAGCATTCGTCTTGCTCCGCCTCTTCCGCCTCTTCTATCTTGTGCACACTACTTGGAGAGCAAATTCTTCAGGCTTTTCATAGAGAAATTTTTGCTAAGAACATTGGGAAGTTGAGCAAGGTAGTAAAGAGGGATTTAAATTCTCAATATCACAACACTCTGTGGTATGCGTGGAAGTGCTTTGTGTTATGCATGCTTTTCCCCTGAAACAATCCTCCTAAAAGATTTATGCACCCTTCTACTCAGGCTGTGAACATGCAGTGGAAAGCAAGCAGTTCTTTGCAATGACTTGGATGGCAAGTCTTTCAACGCAGTTTCGAGCAGGTGGAAATTTTGAAAATCAACCCCACTTCTTTTCCCGTTCTTTTCAGGAAAATCTTCATCCTCAGGTTTCAAATTGTGAGAAAGCTTACAAAGTTCTATTTTCAAAGTTCAAAGTTCAAGTTACAAAGTTACGATTCGTTCTATAAAACTTACTTTGCTCCTCAATGTATATCTTTTTACAAATGTAATTGAAATGGGTAACGTTTTACCATCTTTTTTTTGTTATAATAAACCTCTACTGGTATATTGCTTGAATTGCTGTTTGAAAAGAAGATAACGTTAATCGCCTTCGTTGACATGTTTTTGGGCGCATAGGAGCATATTATCAATTTTGCCGTAATTTGATTGATTATTTATTGGAAGAATTGCGGTGGTGATGTTTGTATTAGATAAAGCATAATCGCTTCAAAGTGTGAAGCGTGTGCCACTCGCTGCTGCCAGTTTTTCTTTTTTTCAGGCATTTAAAGGGATTACTGTAGAACGAATCAATGAACAAGTCAGCATTAAACATTGAAGTAACAACCACTTTGAAACTTCTGCGGCCTGGGCCTAGTTTCCCCAGTTATTTACGAAAGTGAAATGTGTACCAGTTATATCTTTTAGGAGGAGTTTGGTAGAAGTTTTTACGTCGAGTTTACCTGTAATAAGAATGAGGATATTCGAGTTTCTTGATGCGATATTTGTATCGAAGACATGAAAAGATAGAATGCTTCAGCCACTATAATGTTTTTGTTCTAAGTGAATCAAACTGAGGTTATGAGGTGAAAGAGGATCTATCCATCTATATGAGAAAAGAGTTATCCTCATTTGTTTCAATAATGAGAGAAAATATGAATTAACGCTTAGTATATTGTCTGCATCCTCACTTTAATGATCATTATTCCCTTTTTTGCGTAGTTAATCCAAATATTCACTTTAAAATTTATCTGTTATTTTTCCTTCCAAAAATTTCCCCCGACTCTACATGAAATCATTTAGTTTCAATTCTTGAAGAATCTATTGTTAAGTAATCTCTGTTTTGCTCCTTTTTACTACCTCTCTCTTCTCGCAAAACTTCCGATTCTGTATATGGAATCATTTACTTTTCAAATCTTGAGGAATCCCTCACCAAGTAAAGCTGTTTTCCTCATTTCTGTTCCCATTCTTGTTTTGTTTGTTATAACCCGCTGTCCTTCACATCATGGCACTTATCTCTTTGGGAGTAATTATCTCTTTTCTCCATCTTGCGCTCTTTTCTCCAGAATCTTGCGCTACATAAAGGGCCGGGCATACTTCACGCGATTTCAGTCGCGACGCTAATTGGCAGTATTCCAAGTGTCCATAACTCGTTGTAAGCGCATTTTGAATGTACGGAAGATGGGGCATTTCATCAATCCACGCAAGTTATACACGCTATGCATGCGCAATTTGCTAATGTTGGATCTGAAGACTTCTGGCGATTTGCCAAATCGCGTCGCGACTGAAATCGCGTGAAGTATGCCTGGCCCTTAATACAACTTTTTATTGTAAAAAAACTAAACAGCTTTTTAAGGTATGACTTCCACAACTAAAAGCACCTGCTCAGATTTATGTGATCTTAGCCCCTACTGTTTGTCAGTCCGTTCTTCCCTGAGCGAGAAGTGCACGAAATTCCAGTAGTGAGTATTCAATAACATCTTGACGACTCACTCATTCACCTTCTTTGCCTAAACCTATAGCAATTTTCTAAAGGGTCAAACGAAACAATGAACCGTTAGCAACAACCGGTGACATTGAAGGTCTCTTATCCTGACCTACATCTTATATATTTTTTAATTTTTTCGAGGAAGATTGAAAAAATCGATATAATATAATATCCTGTTATAATTTGGACGTTATCCTGAAAAAAAAAAACCACATCCAAGAGCGTGTCTGTTCTTGAATGTGATTGTATCCATTTACTCTTTTACTCTAGAAGTCGACCAAGAATTCGATCAAATGTTTCTCTTGCTAACACAGAGTACACAGAGTACCATAACAGTTTGTTTCAGGTAGACTGCCTCGTTCGACAATAGCGAGGAAAAAGCGATTAAAGAACACAATAGTTTTCATCGCTTGAAGCAATTTTCTGGCTCAAAATTTTTTTCCGGTCTCAAACTTATGTCCTCGAAATTATCCACAAATTGCAGACCAAGGTTTTCGTTCCGCCCAAATTTCGATTTTGTGATCTCAGCCTGTGTCGTAGTATTCAACACAAAGGAGCATTGAATATTCACCTGGTTGTCCCTCTCTTCAATAAGATGGCGAACAGTATCTAAACCAAACCAAAGAAACCGAAGCTCCCCTTATGCTTCCTGCTCTTTCGTGGATTTGGACTGCATTACGTCGATGCGAAAGTTCGTGCCGTTCTTCAGATCTATACTCAAATCTTTCAGAGTTGAACAAAACAGGTAAACAGTATTCAAGTGAGCTTTATATTTTTAGCAGTGATGTTTTTGTTTGGAGTCCTTTAATGGCCTCGCAAATAATCTTCAGAATCTTCAACTTATGCCTTTTGACTAAGTTTTAGCTAATTTTCATAATTTTCCTTTTAAACTTTTGAAAGAGTTTTGATAACATTTAAGTACACAAAGTGCAAGACAATGAATCAATCGATCCTTTTCAAATAGCTTTTCAATATTCTCCAAATTAATTTCTCTGAAAATCTTCACTTCTGCGAAGTCGTGAAATGCACAACAACTTTGATGCTCAAATATTCATGAATCTTCTGAATTCAAAACTCCCAAAAATCGACTATTCTTGAACACTAATTTTATCACGCAATGAGAGTTTAGCGGTGCGAATCGAATTTCGAATTTTCCGGTTACCGCCTGGGATGCGCTTGAAAACAAAAAATCTAATGATTTTATTTTCGAAGAACTTGCAAACCACAAATGACCCCCTTTTTATGAGGTTTGAGATGTTTAGATGTGAGATTTGCTAGCATCGAAAAATATTTCTAAATATTCAAGCCAGCTTTAGATGCCAAAATGCGTTCCGTTGCATTTTTTATGTCCGATTGTTGTAGGAACTCCCATAAATCTAAATGAAAATTTCAAAAAATAGCTTGTAGGTACATAAAAACTATGGACTGGAGATTTCGAGGATTATTTGAACGATCAACAAAGGATTCAAGACTAAAACATTATTGCTAGAAATAAAAAGAAATTCTGCATTGAACAGTAGAGAGCTATATCATCATCAATATCATCTATTCCCTATCATTATTCTGAGTGATTTGAGGATAAATCTGAGAGGAGGCACTAACTTTCGGATCGACTTCATAATTTTGAAGCTTTACAGCAATTGCAAAATCTCGCAGACATATCGAGGCATGGACTTTTCGATTTTTGCAGGTAATTTACCGTACTTGCCTCTCGAAAATACAAATGCTCAAAACAAAATAAGCACTGTTAGATACTTGAGTAACTCTAAGTTGAACTGACGGCTTGCCATTGTTTATGATATTCGCACACGTAGCAGCTGTCAGCGTTGCACAACACTTGAAGTGCTGTTTTGTCGGTTTCTAGTCCGCTCCATAAGTTTGCCCTCTCTAGGCATTGTTCACCAAAATTTGGTTTTTGAGATCTGAGATTTTTGCATATTGCAAGCCTTCTTGTCCCTATCTAACTCATTGCGGGTCCAAATCGCATAAAATGCACGAAAACCCCGTTTTTTTTAAAGCCCCGTTCAAGGTGCCTTCTCAGCCTAGCCTTCGTCACCGTAACAGCAAAACCATGGAAGTGGACGCCAAGTGGAGGGACATGTTAAAACACGTAAAGGGGAACCGGGAGCGTCGACCGTGTAGGCCAAATCGCGCTTTGCGGGCCACTTCGAGGGCATATTTCCCAGGGTAGAAGGGCCCGGATCGAATCGGACTTGGGGAGGTCGCCTATCTAGGGGGTCCTCTAACAAAATATGTGGAGACCCGCACTACCCCAACTTTGATGAGACTGCCTTTAAAAGCCTCTGCATTCTGAAATAATGAATAGCCTTTTGAGTGCCTTAGCTGAAGAATGCTCAAACTAACAAATGCTCGTTGCTGTTGCTCAAATAGCGGGGGAGAAAATTATTCCAATCATTACTTTATTGACAGTGCACCCATTTCATAGTTTTTTGCAAGTAAAGTGCTATGGTATTAATTCGATGCTGAAACCAAAACAGGCAGATTTTTCAGAATCCGTTTCTGGATGATAAGTGCACACTTGATGAATAATAGAGAAAATTCAAGCTTCCCGTGCTCAGTTCCCTTCTTGCTTAAGCTTTAGTTGACCTAAGTTGTGACAAAATATGCAGAATAAATTTGTGGCAAGCCGCGAGTGTCGTTCCTGGCCAAAATATGACACAGATTAGCGTTATTGGAAAATTTCGGAACAACGACGGCTTAGGGAAGCGCGGCGAGGGGGATGCAAGGCTTAGTCCATGCATTTCACTGAGGAAGCGTCCATTCTCTTCATCCGTCTGTGTGTCGTCGCTACTTTAACGGTGTGTCTACTTTTATGTAGGCTACTGAGCCATGAAGAATTTATTTTGAGCATTTCTAGCTCTTTTCTTGCATAGAACGATATTGCAGCTCTAACTCGTTTATGTTTCTAGGATTTTTTCAGAATCTGCTGGTATATCAATTGCGATTTTTCAGTTTCTCTTTTCCTTTTTTTACCAAAAAGTGTAAAGAACTTTTTTTTGCAGAAATAAGATTTATAAAACTTGCTTGACAGTAGCTGAGACCGTGAGTTTGTTCCAAATACTCTCCGAGGAGGATACGATAGTTTAATACAAAAGAAAGTCAAGTTTCAATTGCTTAATGAGCTTGAGCTTTATTTTGAGGAACACCATATTTTCAGATGTTTATATAAATAACAATGATTTCTAGAAGGTGAGATAGCTGCTCCGAAGAAATCGATACGACTATGAAATTACAACTTTTTTCTAAATACGTTCGAAATAGTGATAAACTATTTATCAGTTTAAAATTATCTGTAGCAATCTTTCATAGCTGTTTCTAAGCTCTCAATAAAACCGCTTCTAGACCTTTCTAATGCGTCCAGAAGAGTAATTTACCTGTGCCTCACCAATATGCAAAATTTTGAAATTAGCGATTTTTTTGTAAAAAAAAATTCTTTACATTTAAATAGATTGCCAATCTATCTGCTCAGAATGGTTGTTGTTCCCAAGCGTCGAATAAAGTACACACATTTAGAGGAAATGTAATCACTGCGAGTTTTTCCTCAAACTAATATAGGGAACGTCGCTGCTCATTTTCTAAAAATTCGCTTAGCTATTTTTTATTCACCATCGTCGTTATTGTTCCAGTAAAAACCTCCATATTATCTCATGAATCGCACCATTCCGTTCCCGAGAAAAAGTATTCGTCGAATAGGGTCGTTATTGTAGTTTTTTTCTCTTCAAGCACAGATAAGTTGTAATTGTTCAAGCTATGAAGGCGCGAGTTGTTCACAACAGTTACATATGCTGATAAGAATGCAATTTTCTAGTCCACAGTACTCGACAACATCTCATAACATAAATTAAATCGAACACCTGGAGTACCAAGAAATGTCCTTTGCTATCCCTGCCTATAATTTGAATTATAATCTGCATCTTCCGTGTCCTTTTCACTTTCCTATGCCTTATGCTGGTTTCGTAGAGAAACTTAACGTAATTTGCTCGATTTTTATGCAGCGGTGCCGTGCTCACCACGGCGCTGATTTAGCCTTTTTTTCAACTTGAAGTTTCTCATGCACTTTGCAGCTATGGGCTCCATGATGACCGATGCGGAGGATCGGCTCATGGTGGACCTTTTTCGAGGCTATAATTCACTGGTCCAACCAGTGCGTAATAAAACCGAACTGCCTATGATAGTAAAAATCGCCATGCAACTTGTCCTGCTTATCAATGTGGTAGGTATGCTACTTAATTCCCATTTCTGATATATGAGATTCTTACAGGACGAGAAGGAGCAAGTAATGCACACGAATGTCTGGCTTACCCTGGTAAGGCACAAGTTATGTCTACTCTCGCATACCAATGCAGCCCATCAATCTGCGCTTTCTCTGATGACGCTAAGCCGTGCAGAGGAAGCAATAGATTTACGCCTCCTTTTTAGAAGTGGCACGACTTCCAGCTGAGATGGGAGCCGAATGACTACGACGGCATCACACAAATCAGGGTCGCTCCGGACAAAATCTGGCTACCAGACATAGTACTTTTCAATAAGTGAGTTCAGAGAGCCAATCATATACTGTGTAATAGAGTCAACCTTAGCTTTTGTCATGCTTAAGAATAATCAATCTTTATAAATTCTCGCACTTCTTTGATTGGGACCAGGGTTCGCCACCAGCTGGCACCAGGAAAGTCTCAGAACGAAATCCCCTTTGACTTTCACTATTAAGTCTCCTTTGACCCTAAATCCTAAGTGTTACAAACCCACAAAAAAAAAGAAACGACGACTGAAAACGTCGCAATTTTTCTGTCGTTTCAGCCACAAGAACGGTATATCCTTTGCTTTTTGTCCCAAAACGATATCCAGCTTGACCCGGTGCCAGCTGGGCCGAGCGCTGGGACACTTTTGCTCAAGTAAAGAATCATGACAGGAAACAGTCTCCTTCAAAAGCCGCGATATCTATGTACTCTTTCTCTTCTCAGTTAGCAAAACTTGGTCCGAATGAACCCTAAGATTTTTTTGGACTTGAACGCGCTATTTTACCTCATCTTTCACTTATTTTATTCCTTGGTAAAACATGTCTTTCCTAGCGTGAAAAAAATTGAGCAAAGGATTATTTACTTTCATAACTCCATGCAGAAACGAACAACTTAGAAAAATTCGTTGAACTTTTCCTTATTTTTCAAATTTATTTATAGCCCTACTAGTTTCGCTTTCCAGCCGTATTCCTCTAATCAGACTAAGGAATAGAGGGCACACAGCAAGTTGTAAGTGAACAGCTTGGACTCTTATCAGGCTAGAAATCATTCTACCCCACTGTGGTTGTTTTGGAGAAACGGATTCAATTTTATGATGTGTAGCTCTCATTTTTCGAAGCACTAAAATGGAACAGTGCAGTATGCAGTTTTTACAGTCGTAATCTGCAACTATATAACCAAATATCGAAATGGTTTTACATGACTTTTTTTACTTTACAGTCATTTGATTTCTTATCCTTTTTTTGATTTCATAAGGTCTGAAGTATCGTGCTTTTTTTGTAAAATGACTAGTACGTACATACTCTAAGGACTTGAATTTTTATGATAATAATGCCAAACTGTTTGAAGTTTATGTGTTGCAATCTCAATTTTTGTCAGTCGATTTTTAGTTCTACTTTTTCCGTAGGATGAAGATCATGAAAGTTTATCTATGGTTTATATATGTTGTAACTCATAGCAAGATTTTATTTATATTTGATTTGATTGGCGCTTTCCGATCAAGTTTCAAGTGTTAGCCCATCATTGTGTTTTTCAAGTGCTGATGGGAATTACGAGGTGTCATTCATGTGCAATGTGCTTATCCATCATTCCGGAGAAGTCCTTTGGGTGCCGCCGGCCATTTACAAGAGCAGCTGCATTATTGGTTGGTCATGTGTATAAAATTTGCTTGCTCAACTCCGTACAAATTCCCCAGTTGCAGATGTCGAATTCTTCCCATTCGACGACCAGCGATGTAGTCTAACATTTGGCAGTTGGACTGTAAGTTGATCCAATAAGTTTGATGTTTCTTTGACACTATTCTCGACAAAACTCTATGTAGCGCTCAAAAAAAGTCGGTGTCTTTGGAACATCTCGCTCCTAAGTTCTTGGGCATTGTTCACACCAAATGACTTGGAATATCCTATTAGTAATGTCAATATGTAATAGTAGGTAATACACAAGAACAGCGGTGATCTACGAGGTGACGAAATTACCATCATTTGATTTCATCAGGTGTTTTTTTGATTCTATCTTTCGCGAAAGTCATCGTAGATTTGTATTTCTCATAAATCTTGTAGTTTCCATACATAAAAATTTATACTACCATATTAGCTGTGATTCTTTCGGAAAAAACCACATTGTTGGAGTCAATTATGCAAAAATCTAATATTTGTGGCACAGTTTTTCAAACGTAACTCTTTTCTTAGATTTGCCTGGGATAAATTTCTCTAGAATGAAGAGATCATGTAATTTCTAACCATAGCGTAGTTAGATTTAGTAAGCGCAAGTCGCAGAATTAGTTATGCAAAAACGAATTTGTTGATTTTTTAGTAATTTCAGGAAAGCTCATTAATAATTTAAAAATGCTACACAAAATACCAAAATAAACATATACGCATGTTCTATGGTCTCTTCTTTCTAGGTAGGCAAAATTCTTGCTGAACGATGTTTCTATGAAAAGTTATATTTTTTAACACGTTTCGGACCGGTGCTGCACACGGTGCAGCACGCTGCTCTGGAGGATCTTTTCAACGTTTACAAGAGGTTTTCTTTTTGTTCAGGGTTATCAAGTCAAAGGCCTAAGCCTCTCCTTTTCGAAAGAGTCTGTGGAGTTGTGCCCCGATATTTGTTTAGGAAATACGAGGACAAATTGAACAACAGTTGCAACGGAGTGCGGCAACGCGAAGAGCGTGCGACGTCGCACCTTTTCTTTGCTTTGATTTCAAAAAGAAAAACCATAGTTTCAATAGCGATGTGTACCGTGTACAACATAGATACTTTTGGATACAATTAGAAACTGAGTTCTTGTTCCTATCTTTCAGGAAAGCACAGAAATCCTTTACAAGCGACAAAATTTCAAGACTTCGAATCCATTCAGAACTTTGGATATGGAACTTATCTGACAAGCTGATTACATATGTAGCACACAGTCTACAGAATAAGGTCCCTTTATTGGCCAATGGCTGAAAGTGCACTCTTTTTCGCCGCGCGCGATTTCGCGGTCTGAAACGTGTTAAGAAAACGCTTTTTTTACGAAATCGATCCGCTCTCGATCGGCTAAAATTCCCCCTAGCTAAAAAGTAGAGGTCATAAAACCTATGTTTATGACTGGCTGAAGTAATTTACTTCAACTGCTCCTAACTCTCGATCTTTCTCGATTCAAAGCGTAGCAAAAGCACCACTTAATGCGCATGATTTTCGTTGTCAAACAAAAATACTTTCAGAATTTTTCATAACCCTTCTGGAAAAATGCCAATCTTGGGTAATTTTTTTGATTGCTTCTATCAACTCTCGAATTTTCTCGTAATAATACATGACAAAGGTACAGCTGTAAAGAGCATGGTTTCCCTGTTTCGAATAAAAATTATATCAAGGAAATCAACTGACAAGGAAGGAAGTTAGATTTTTGAGATAAATCGCGAACGAGCTTTGAACCCACCTAATATATTAGGTTGAACCGAAAGTTCGTTCGCACGATTTTCAAAAAAAAACATAACTTCTTTCCGTGACGACGATTTTGCGCATTTTAAGTTTTATTAGAAAGCGTATAGCATGTATTTTCCAATAGTCTCCTGTCCACTTTCCAGCATGTTCAGATTGCAGAGATAAAAATGAAAGAACGAAAACATCCGAAATTCGGAATTTTTGAGAAACAATTCCAAAAATCTAGAAACTGCGCGATAAAATCCAGAAAAGCCATTATCCTAATTTTTCTTATATTTGATTACTAACTGAGTTAAGATTGTGCTGATCGAGCTCTTCTTTCAAAAGTTATGATTTTTTGAAAAAAATTCCGAAAAATCACTTTCCTAAGAGTTCCTAAGAAATTGATTTTTCTGCATTTTTTTCAAAAAATTATAACTTTTGAAAGAAGAGCTCGATCAGCACAAACTTAACTCACTTAGTAATCAAATATAAGAAAAATTAGGATAATGGCTTTTCTGGATTTTATCGCGCAGTTTCTAGATTTTTGGAATTGTTTCTCAAAAATTCCGAATTTCGGATGTTTTCGTTCTTTCATTTTTATCTCTGCAATCTGAAAATGCTGGAAAGTGGCCAGAAGACTATTGGAAAATACATGCTTTACGCTTTCTAATAAAACTTGAATTGCGCAGAATCGTCGTCACGGAAAGAAGTTATGTTTTTTTTGAAAATGGTGCGAACGAACTTTCGGTTCAATCTAATATATTTCAATATTTCCAATATTTATTCAGATATTCTAATACTTATATTCCAACATTTGTTCCAATATACAAATAGACTTTCAAAGAAACTTCAAGCACAAATCTTCCACTACACTACATTTGCAGATTATCTTAGCTATCGTATAAGCTAAGTTTTCGTGTTTTTGGAGCGAAACGTTGTTTATTCCTAGAAGTATAGATAAAAGTTTTTTTTTCAGTACAATCGAGACGAGCTCAAACTAGATTTTCTACATGCGGATCGCGTGGACTTCTCTGAGTATGCAACTTCTTCTATATGGGACATGATGGATGCTCCAGCTGTCCTTACAGAGGATAGGAGTCGAATCGAATTTCAAGTCAGGATCAGGTGCGTGCACCTCGGTCAATTTGAACTTCAGAGATTCTTTTGTAGGCGGAAAACACTGTTTTACACCGTCGTCTTGATCTTGCCCACAGTGCTCATGGCTTTTCTTAATGTCACTGTATTTTATCTTCCTACTGCCTCAGGTTAGAATCTCCCTTATTCGGGGATTCGTACAAATAAACATTATAGGTGAGAAGATGGGTTTGACCATGAACGTGCTGCTGTCTATCGTTGTGTTTCTCTTGCTAGTATCGAAGATTCTGCCACCAACTTCTTCGTCCATCCCACTCGTTGCCAAATACCTCCTACTTACTTTTGTGCTCAACATTATTACGATCCTGGTCACAGTAATCATCTGCAACATCTACTTTCGATCTCCAATCACCCATCGCTTACCGCCTTGGGTACGGATTGTGTTTTTGGATGTGGGTTTTAGTCGCGGTATAGCCAGGTTCAGTGAGTACTGCTCAGTTGTTCAGTGGCTTCCACTTTTGATGTGCATGCAGCGTCCACGAAGGAAGAATGTGCTACATCAAAGGAAAAAGCGATTGCAAGAGGCAGTACCCAGCCACCAGTTGGCTCCTCAGAACCATCATCCACACTGCAAAGCTGCGGATAACGTTAGGTGAGAACTATGCTAACCAGAGAAGCATACTTGGTGACCGTGGTGGCCATTCATAATGAAGTGCATACAGTGCAAAAAATGCGCTTTTTAGTCTGGTCTCAATAATTGCCTTCCGTATTTGCGAAACGAATCCGGATGGAGTTTTGAGTGTTTTTTCAAGCATAAATTGCACTATTGGAAGGGTCAAAATCTAATCACCACAACAGCCATTTGAACCAATAAATAAGAATCACTTAGTGTTAGTGCAGGTACTCAGTCCAAGATTTCTTCAGTAGCATCAAATAGTAATCTAAACCAACAGAGGTGATTTTTACTATCCAAAAGTACAGAAATTTCTTTAGAGAAAACGTTCGTATCTTCCTTTAAAAGAGTGTCTCGCAGAGCGAGGGCAATTTAGAATCAGCGTTTCGAGATGCATCCTATGTTATACATCGCATTTTAAAAGCATTGGATTGGCAAAATGGACCCTAATCAGATTTTGGTAGCTTTAGGTAGTAGACTCTCAGCTACACCGTAGCCCCACATCCATCCTCCAATTCATGCGCCGAGTCCCAAAAACGGGCTTCAAAACTTCACCCCCGCCCACTTCCATTGGGTGGGCGGAGCCGGTGGAATTTCGAACCTCTTTTTTCAGGACTTAGCCCATAACTAACTAACTAACCCTTCAAATGGCCACGGTCACGAAGTATCCTTTCCTTGTAAACCAGCTCGCTATTATTAGGTTGTCCGGAAGATAATGTCGCATCACTTTTACCGCGGCAGAGTGATGAACGCGAAAGTGAGTGGGGTATCATTTGATAGAGCAAGATGCTTCCAAGACGGCTTTAAAACATTTGCTGAAACTTTAATCAATGTGAAGTTTGACGCTAATAAAAATATATCATTCATTCCCTGACTAAGAAACACGGGCATGTTGCGTACGTCTGCTTAACAAGTTTGCGAGTGCGTTTTAACGCGTTTTGATAAATTAGTATTCGGAGTCGTGAAATAATATGTCCGAACAGTGTTGATGAACAGGTTCAAACATGTTTTTTCAGAATTTTCAATAGTATATCATCCAAAACGCGTTAGAATTCCTATGAGCTTGTTCTCGTGTCTCTTAGTCAGAGAATGAATGATAATATAGCCAATAATATAAATAAAAATTCTCAAATATTTGAAAAAACGAACCTCTTTCATAGAATTTCTACGAACCTCAGCAATGTACTCTCCATATTAGACATTTACTTCTACAGTTTTTGATTTTATTTGTGCCAGGAAAAACAAGGACTTCTCTCATCAAAAACGAGACCACATCTAATGAAGTCGCTTCATGGTTGTGGCATCCGTTTGAGAAAACCATACTTTTGTCTGGCCTTGACTACATAGACCTACCCTAATTTCACGCGTACAAGGCGCGGGGTGGTCCTAGATTTCATCGACCAGCCCGAACACGGCAATGGACTTCGCAACCAAAGGAACCCCATACCGTGCTGCGTTTTGCCTGACGAATCGTGCGGCATAAGGATCGCTTTTTAAAACATGTTGGGGCGGCTGAGCAGCTCGATGAAAGCTAGGCACCCCGCGCCTTGTACGCGTGAAATTAGGGTAATTTTATAATACAATCTCCGACGAGAAAATTCTAATGGCTCTCCCAGATGGAGCGATGCAGGCGCCAATGTCCTCATTTCTTGCTTTCAAAACAAAAAGAGCATCACTTCTTTCATACGAAATACGCGCCTTGTACGCGTGAAATTAGGGTAGGTCTATGTAGTCAAGGCCAGACAAAAGTATGGTTTCCTCAAAGGTCGGTCCGAAAGTTCGTGCCGTTTCTCAGACTCAACCTCAAATCGTTGTGATGACAGTCAAATGAGCAATGTTTGATGCAGAAATTTTCCTCTAACTGTGAATGTTTTGAGATCTTTGAAGGTCGGTTGGATACTCATCAAGTCCAACCCATTTTGCGCACCCTTATTTTAGTTTTCTTTGTAAAACTTTCATTTCAGTTTTTTTGGAAGGGCTTTAATGGCAGTTGGATAGATAGTGCAGCATAGCGCATTTTTCGCCATTTAGCTGGCTTTTCAATTTTGAAGAAAATTTTTGCTATTAGATTCTTTGTCCAGTCATGCCAAACCTCATGAAACATTAAACGGCTCGTCACTAGGGTCTCATTCGATGCAGGTGTTCCTCCTCCTTCTGGTAGTTGTTTTTTCTTTCCATTGTTGAGTCTTTGATGAAAATCATAATAATTCTTAATTATGAAGGCGCCCCAAACTTTACCCTTGGAAATGCGAATTTTTATATTTCGAAGCGGAAACGCTTATAGTGTGGACCCCGGCCAGGTTCCCATAGGTACCTCCGCTGCGCGCACGCAGCGCGCGCACTTCTTAATGCTTCTCGCCTCACTCATGAGCAGTAGAGCATATTTATGCTCACAAAGGAGAAAAATGTAAAGTGGAAACCCCTAGGTTCACCTCGAAAGAGACGTATGCAAGAACGAAACGCAGGCAGCCTCCATGAGTACCTCAAATTCAATCAATGGATGTATATTCCGAACTTGCACTAGTGGATAGGTTGTGATAAATATACGGGAAGAATTCAAAGAACAACAGCATTCTTAAAACATTATCTTCGTAGATGTAGAAACTAGAGTGGTTAAAAATTTCAAAAAAAGTAGACATTTCAGTGAACAAATGCCTATAGGCTTTTCGGAAGGCTCAATTTTGACTTGAGACACTGTTCACACCTTACACATCAAACCGAAAGGGACTCTTATTTTATACAAGAAGCTTTTGAAGAAATATTATCTTAATTTCCAATCAAATCTCAATTTTTCAGAGAAAAAAGGGAAAACACAAGACTACTACACAAGACTGAAGCTCTTAGAACTATTAGAGCACGTGAAATCTCGTCACCGGTCATTGCGAGTTGTTTATACTTGAAATAGAGAGAATATAGTACACCCAAAACAAAAAAAAAAGAGAGAAAGGAGGATTTCCATCAGAAGCCAGGACAGGAGGCGCACTGAAGGCATGCGTTGCGGGTGCGTCGCGCAGGTACCTATGGGAAGCTGGCCGGGGTCCACACTATAGTTGCTTGGTAACATTAGTGTTAAATAACTATCAATTCTTTGAAGATTCAAATTCAAAAAATTTACTAGAGTTTGAGGGTCTCTGTGTTACAACTTCGGAAAAATGGCGATTTTTGAAAAGTCCATTTTGCAAGGTTTTATTAAATAGCCACCTATAGATGCAAGAAATTCATTGTCTTGCACTTTACTCTATTCAACGGTTCAAAACTCTCAAAAGTCAGAAATGAAAATTTAGAGAAATAGCTCAATTTAGGGTAGGTGAAAACAATGGGTTGAAAATTCAAGCGATTATTCGAGCGGCCATCAAGGATCGAAATAAAAGCAATAGTCTTTGAAGAAGGAAGTTTTTCTGCATCGAACGCTGTTTATAGCATTTGTTTAACTTCTGAAAGATCTATGGATAGTGGTCTAGTGCCCTCAAATTTATTCTTTTAGACTGCATGTAAGGGCTATTAGTAAAAACAAAACACATTAGCGAAAACAGCCCTTAGATGCGATTATGAAAGAATACACAGAATTTTTCAACAGAGATGGGGCTCCGCTGATTCGAATAAGTCAACCGTCATGCGAAGAACTAGCTCCGGATGCTCAGCGAGCAGTAGATGCCATCGAATTCATCACCGAAAATATGAAGGATGATGAGACGACAAAGCAGGTTCGTGAAATGTCATACATACCAAACTGTTCCTGCGGTAATCCCTAGTTTTATAAAGAAATGTCGGTTAAGATTTTTCGGTATCTATCTGGACCTCTTTTGAGTGGTATAAGCTACGTACTCTATATTTGGATGGAATATTCTGTTGATAGAGCCTGTCTATCATATGTCAAAGAAAGAACGACTAGCACGATGATTTTTTTATCCTGTTTTCAAAGGCCATTTCTGGCGACATAAGCATAGCGCTTAGTAGTAATAGTCTTATCAGTTTATCAAGGAGAAGAATAAACAGTTTTTGTAAAGCAACTTCATGATTCTTACGTCTCGAAAACATCTTGCTTGTCCAAATTTCTCAGTCATTCTCAGTCGGATTCTAGAAAAATGTTGCCCTCATTAAGGTGTTTTACCAATCAGGCTCGCTTTATAATTGCGCATCAACATTTATCCCAGCACGCAAAATATTAGTAGGGTTAAAATTGACTAACGCTTTAGTGTGGGGCGAAATGAAGTATTATTCATTCTGACTAACAAGGGAAGGAAGGTTGGTCGAAGTGGCTTTTTAGGATGAGATGTTAATTGTTCTATAGAGCTTGAAACGCTAATTCCAAATCTATCTTTGCTATCTGCTGCGGGCTTCTGGGCGAGGAGTTATGAAGGTTCCTGTGAGTAAAAAGTCAAATGCAAGATTAGTGTAAAATCATTCGCAACATTTTTTAGGGCTCAACTGATAGTCGGGTCGCTCGGTGAATAAGTGTTCTTAATTTCAAGAATACCAGCTCGCTGCTGCCTCATTTGAACGTCAAGAAAAGGTTTCGATTTTACTGCATTCGAAATTTAACCTACAAAAACCTTCATAACTCCTCGCCCAGCGGCCCGTAGCAGGTAGCAAAGGTATATATGGAATCAGAGTTCCAAGCTCTACAAGATAGTGTACTATATCTCATCTCAAAAGCCATTTCGACCGACCTTCCTCTCCTTGTAAGAGAACGTGCACACTTTGTGTCGTTTGACTAGCAAGTTCATGAGTAAGTTACAACCTGCCCTAATCGGGATCTGGCCAAACCGTTCGCTGAATTTCCGAGCTCGCAGCGCCAGTATAGGTCGTCTATAAAAACGTGACAACGGATGCGACTGCGGTCTTTGCGCCCAAAGGAGCAGAAAACACTTATACAAAAAGGGCATCACCTCAACCTTCAGCTCAGTCACTTCCAATGTCTATTGTCATATGTAAGCAGAAAAGCCATTCCAATAGAGATGAAAACTAAGAAAATGCGGTTGCCAGGAGGTAAGTGCGTGTCGCGCGCGGTCGTGCCATGTCACGATTTTTCGAGTGCCCTATACTTTGCGCTGCATATATATGCGCGCTGTCGGAGAGCGCAAAGATCGAAGAGGGGGCAGGCAAACAGACCGTAGGCGTGACGCAAGACCTAACAACGCGGATTCCCGCCACGCGAATTCTGCCCTGAGTGGGATTGGGGCAGATTTGGTTGATTTACCAAAAGACCGGGCATACATCACGCAATTTCATCGCCTCGTGATTCACCCAGCAAGACAACTGCCACGAACTTGCTTGCAGATCATTTGCATTTCAGTTGTGATAGTTCTCCTACACGACTAATCGTGACTAACTATTACAACCGAAATTTGAAATGATCAGCATGCAATGACCTCGTAACAGTCATCTTGTTGTGAAAATCACGAGGCGATGAAATCGCGTGATGTATGCTCTGCCCTTAAGGGCAGTGGATCGGCAAAATGGACCCCTCAGATTCCGGTAGCGTTAGGTATCAGACCCCAACGTCACCGTAGCCCCACTCCCACCCTCCAATTCATGCGCTGAGTCCCGAAAACGGGCTTCAAAACTCCACCAGCCCCGCTCACTTTTATTGACTGGGCGTCATTGCTGAAGTTTTGAAGCGCATTTTCAGGACTCAGCGCATGAACTGGAGGGTGGGGGTGAGGCCAAGGTGTTCTTGGCGGGCGTACTACCAAACGCTACCAAAATCTGACTAGGGTCCATTTTGCCGATCTATTCCTGCCTGAAACGCGAGTTCGAACATGTTATTTCACGATATTCTAGCAGTAATGTACCAAAATGCGTTAACCCATTGACGATGACGCCTAATTTTGCGAGGCGGCTGGGGACGACGCGATTTTGCACAGCACTTTCAGTGTGGGAAGGTTTTGCTTATTTACGGAATGCAACGTTGTTTTGTAAACAACTATTAACATTATATTGAACGGCAGAGCCTACAGATCCCAAGAATACAAAAAATTGGAAATATTAATATGTGGAAAAAATACTAGACCTGCAAATAATACGATCTTGCAAGAGGTGTGGGCCACCGGGGGTCCACATCGTCGTCAATGGGTTAAATCGCACTCATATTGTTGGTCAGACGTAAGCACAGCGTGCTGGTGTCTCTTAGTCAGGAGAATAATTGATATTAGGTTGTCCCGAAAGTTTTGTCCGTTTTTTTCATCGCTTACTAAAACTCACAGAACACCAATCCATGGATTAGGTGCATTTCGATTCAGATTTTTATCCTCTTTCTTATAGCTGTATTTGCTCTCTGATCTACTCTATATTTGCGATGTTATCGACATGGCTTTTCGAGCAGTTCAGCCGTAACGCCAAATCTTTACTGAATTTCAAAAAATTTTATCCTAATATTTCTAATGAGCGCTGGTAACTTTTATGTAGAGTAAACCTTTGGCTACATTTTGCCTATTTTAGATTATATGGGGCGCTTTTATCAAGTCCGTAATAATCATTTATTTGAGAAGAACCGCGGCTTTTTGATTGCATTTACCACCTAAAATTATCGAAAATTCCAGAAAGCTGCTTTCTCAAAGCAAATCAAGCTTGGTTATGTTGCATAAATAATGTTTAATAAAAATCATGTTTCAATTTACAGGAATTTCAAAAGCTTTCGTGTATTTGCTGCAGTTTGCGTGTTTCATAACTTGGGCAAAAATCGAGTCCTCCGAAAAAAATAATTTCTTAAAGCTAAAAACAGCAGAATAGGAGAATATAAAAATATCGCCTTGTAGTCCGAGAATTGCTCTATTCGAAACTTTGAAAGGAAATTTTTGAAAATTAGTCGAACTTTGAGCAGGTAAAATTGACGGGTGAAGAATTTTGGCAATTATAAAAAAAAAGCATACACGATTATGGTGCGAATATGTATCCATAAGAAAAAGAAAGAAAAGCTGCATCGAATGCATGTTGAAATGCATGTTGAAACTTATTCAAGTCTTTATTGTGCGTAGTTTTATAGTGGTTTGAAAAAACGGACAAAACTTTCGGGACAACCTAATATCTTGCGGTGAACCTGCTTGTTGAAAAGAAGAGCTCTACGCATACTAGGTATGTTCAAACGAAACTTGTCAAAGAATAGAAACATGCCATTTTCTCTTGAAACGGCAGTTGGTCTTCACACACACACACACACACACACACACACACACACACACACACACACACACACACACACACACACACACACACACACACACACACACACACACACACACACACACACACACACACACACACACACACACACACACACACACACACACACACACACACACACACACACACACACACACACACACACACACACACACACACACACACACACACACACACACACACACACACACACACACACACACACACACACACACACACACACACACACACACACACACACACACACACACACACACACACACACACACACACACACACACACACACACACACACACACACACACACACACACACACACACACACACACACACACACACACACACACACACACACACACACACACACACACACACACACACACACACACACACACACACACACACACACACACACACACACACACACACACACACACACACACACACACACACACACACACACACACACACACACACACACACACACACACACACACACACACACACACACACACACACACACACACACACACACACACACACACACACACACACACACACACACACACACACACACACACACACACACACACACACACACACACACACACACACACACACACACACACACACACACACACACACACACACACACACACACACACACACACACACACACACACACACACACACACACACACACACACACACACACACACACACACACACACACACACACACACACACACACACACACACACACACACACACACACACATTCTCTCTCTTTTTCTATCGCTTCAAACCATATTTGGCATCACAAAAGCAAAATTTCTTGATTGAATTGAGTCCGGACAACGGAAAAGGACCGATTTTTTGCTCAATGCTTTCTTTCCTGCTTGAAAGTTTGTTTCCAGTATCGTGACGACTGGAAGTTTGTAGCAATGGTTGTGGATCGGGTGTTGCTATACGGGTTCTTCGGAATAACACTTGGTGGAACAATTGGTATGTTATCTGATGAATACTCGCGAACCTTGGACCTTCGAAGTAGTGCTATGTATACAGACAAGGAATGTTGATTACCATTGTCTTCCTTTTACCGCACTCCCTTCTTTAAGCTGTAAGGCTTGTGAGAGTTTATTTTAAAAAGTTTGAGCGTTTGTTTGGGTCTTAGCCCTGCTTCATATCAGGGCTTATGGTAGTTCAAATGATAGGAGTGTACATATCGAGAAAGTTTTTTTCACAAAATGTGCTGTAGGGCTCTGCATGGTCGCGGGTGTCGGTGAATTTGCGGTCATTGCACACGCAGGAAAACAAGTCCTTATTTTTTCATTTCATTTCATTTCATTTTCATTTACATAGGGAACCCTATGTGAAAATTATAACACTGAACAACAGTACATGCCAAAAGGCACGACAGAACAATAAAAAACAATCGCGAATACGTGCAAAGAAAAAGAACAGTAGTGTTTATGAATACTCAGATGAAGAAAGTAAATAGCTCTCAAGGACGGTTTTAAAATGAGAAAGTCTCAAAATCTTTAAAATCTTTGCAGATAAATGGAAGCTAACATGTGATGGCAGAAAACTTTAGGAAGAGAAAGATACTGAGAAAGTTTGACACGTTGACGACAGTGCCGTGCAATGGTGCGCGGCATCCTAAATTGTGATTTTCATGCGCTCAATCGTTCTAATTTTTGTCCACATAATCAATTTAGGCTCAAAAGTTTTTCATGGCCCTGCCCTCTTTTGGCAAACTCCGCCCACTCCATTTGCATCTCGCAAGAGACGTATTTGTTTTTTGTGTTTAACTTGTATGGAAGAGGTCACAAATGACTCGCAGAGCCTCAAGCAGCTTTAAACTTCGCCCCACCCCCGTCAGGCAAGTTCCGCCCCCTCAGTGGCAAGCGTCGCCTACTTTTCAAAAACGCCGGAATTTGCACGAATTCAGAGTTTTCAGGCAATTTTTAGCATTTTTGAAGAGTGGGCGTAGTTTCTTACATGGGGGGGGGGGGGGAAGCCGCCCCGCCCACTTGTGAGTTCATATTTTACACATAGATGCATGCATATATGCTCGAGTCATTTGTAACTTAATATGCGTATTGCACATCATATGCCCTATTTGACGAACTTATAAGATTGGAACCTGCTCATTTCAGCGGTTTCACCTTCTTTCTTTGTTTCTTTTAGTTTAGTAGGATATTGGTTAGTTAGTAGTATACAATTTTACAGTTTGTTACGTTAGAAAATATTTGATCGAGAAGTTAATGTTAAGGGTGCCGTACGTTGAAAGGCTTTGTGTGCAGTCTCACATATTAATTACGAATGACTCGACGATACACAAAGAGCCAGGCGTAAAAGTGCACGGTAACACCTCGTCCACAGGGACGGACAAAAAAGGGCTTGTCGTCAACGTGTTAGTTGCAATGGCCGCAAACTCAACTGTCACGATCACGCTAGGCCCTAAAGCATACGAATCATTTTATTGTTTTGAAGCTCTTGAATGTTAGGTCGGTGCAAAAGCTTTGTCAGTTTTTTTTGAACTAATCCACGAAGAGGCACTCCAAGAAGTATCTGTATAAAATCTGTTCCTCTCCAAACTGCCATGTTCATCATGTAATAAACAGTGCTGAGATAATTGCTGGAGGTTACAGCTTTTCGCCATCTATTTGGAAATTTTGAAGATGCTTTGTTGGCTAGCTGGTACGGCAATCCTTTTGCAAATCAATGCAATTTTTTTGCAGTTCTATGGCTTCTCTTTTAGCTCTGAGATCTATTCTTCTAAGTGACCAGGTTCTATATTCGAACTAAAGAGACCTCGTAAAAAGTAAGCATTTACGCACCAATCCTTCTTAACCGATGTCTTTTCTTTGCAAGACACGCGGAAATTGCAAAGGAAATAGCAATATGTCTGAATTTAATGATTGCGCACTTTCGTACCCTAACAATAAGTTTGGAATCCCTTAATTTGGTGGCGATAATCGCTCTTCACTTCGTAAAGTTAGTAGTGATAAGAATCGAGTTTGAAGCTCTAGTACTTTGAAGATTTTGCAGTGTTTGTTGCAATTGCGTGCTACGCGATTTTTTATGAAATTCAATATTTTTAGAGAAATATCTAGCAAAATTCCAAAATTCATCTACTTGCAGGCTGTCAAATCTTCCTTGAAAATCTCGAATAAAACTTTTTGGGACTAAACGAAACTCAGACATGTTGAAAATGAAGGGTCGCAAGTTTTGACGATTATCTCAGCACATCCAAAAAATCGTATTCGGAACATAGTTTTTGGAAAGGAAGGAAATTCTGCATCGGTATTGCTCGTACTACGTTGCGTAGTAAACCTCCGTCAGATCAGATGATCTCCGATAAAGCCCTAATCTCCCATTCGTCAGTTGAGATTTAAAGGCTAGCTACTCCTTTACCTGATGGTGTAGCGGGTTTACATAAGTCTTACTCTAATATTTATTATACAAGATATATACAGAAGGGGAAAGGGAAAGGGGAAGAGAGCACCGGCTCCTGCCGGCGGGCGGAGGTCACTGCTAGAGGTTCGTTATCTTAGGCCAACCTCCATCGCGAGCAGCTGTTGGGTAATAGCTGCGTCCCGACATCTCCATTCCTTCAGAAAGCTCGTCCTCGAGCTTGTTTGGCTTTTGTTGAACTGTCTTCCGAGTTACGTGTGTTAGAAGTACACGTCATACGGCGAGACCATAAAGAACTTCGACTTCGGTACCATTATCTTCAGATTTATCGATCGAATGGGGACTTTGGTTTAGGCGAGCTGGATAACCAACCAACGACCTTCACCTCATCCTGGGGGTACTGAGTAAGCTTGTCCTCAAGCTGAGAAATAAAAATGGAGGATGTGACGTTAGGGACTGCTTGGAAATGGCAGTGACATGCAGTTGCATGGATAAGGCATGCTTTCGGAGACTGACGGATGGAAATACTTTTAAGTGGAGATTCTAGGAGTGTGATGACGTGACTGGTTTTTGAAGAGCAGTAGGTGGAAATTGGGTGAGGGAAACAGCTTTTGTTTAGAACATGAATAAAAACAACTTGGCGAGCGAAAATTACATAGTTAACAAAATATTAGGCGGTATTGGATGACATTTTTAGCGAAAATTACATAGTTAACAAAAATATTAAGCGGTATTAGATGACATTTGTAATTCTGAAGTTATATTTTACATGAATTAATTGAGCGACAAGTGGATTGGTTCATGTGATAATAAGGCGTTGTGTAATTTATACCGAGTATATGGTTATACAACGTATAAATAATGCGATTGTTTACATAACGAAAAAAAAGATATGCTTAATTAAGCACAACAAACTGTGTTTAATTCAACATAATGGCAGATTTTGAGTGTTAGAAAAATGGGGATTTTTTTTTTCGCTGCCTAGTATGAGAATTTTTTTTCATTCTTTGAATTGCCGGTTCAAAGAAATTGAGGCATATATGTATTAAACGCAGCGTTGCGGCAAAATATTTGTAAACAAACTCACATCGGAAAAATCTTGCGAGTGCAAAAAGAAACGCTGTTAATCAGTTTTTTTTTTTGAACTGATTGCGTTGAAAAATTGTCTTGTGGTTTTGCAACTGATTTCAAGACTACCAACGTGAGTAAAAAAACATGATATCGTTTATCTTCTGATGTTTTCCTTTTTTTTAGCATTTTTTTTTTCGAAATTAGGTTTGGAAAACATTAACCGATAACCGACATTTACAAAACGGAAATGCAGATCGAACTATACAGCATGAAAAAACACAACAATCGTGTCAGCATAGAAATTCACTACCAGAACGCTTCCGCTGCAAAAACTACAATATGTAGCTTATGGGTTATAAGTATGAAAACTTCAGCGGAAATGATCCCAACATCATGTGTGTTAATTCACTACTAACATGCAATGTGTAAGGCTGTCTATGTTTCTTCATCCAAATCCAATATAGAAATATAGAGTGATAGTTCCTGAATTCTGCTGAAATCTGTAAAGGAATCATTACCGTTTTTTTTAGGAGAAAAAAATGGGAACTGGGTGACGTAGAGCGTTCTAAATCATTTCGAAGAATGAATATCAGACTGAAACAAAAAAACCATGCCTTCATTGCTTATTGTCAGCTTCGGCTAAACATTTTTCAGAAAAAAATGCGGTCATTGCTTCTAAGCAAAACATCTATCTGGGATTGCAAAAGAATTGTCCTCTAAAAACAATCTTCACTCAGCTACAAGCAATATCCTCTGAAAATATTGCGCTGTAGTTCTACGTTTCTTCTACGTAATGCAGACTTAGTTTGTGCAACTGCACAAAACTGGAGGAACTGCTATTTCCATTGTTCTACCAATATTATGTCCCTTATTTCGAATCTAAGTCATGAGCGCGGTTTTCAAAAAAAACTATTGCAGTCGATACGTGTTTTACAACCAATTTGCGAGCGTCTTTATTTGGTGTGTATTCCGTTAGCAGGATATACTTCAGAGAGCTCAGGTAATGAGCCAATTTGAATCACATAGAGAAAGCTTTTTGTGTTCTTTTGGGTACTTGAATTCAAGGGTCAGTCCAAACAATGAGTGCATTTTGTAGAAGAATTTGTTTTTTTTTTCCAGACTTGTACACAATCGGCAGAAAAAAAATACGTCATGGAAACAATTAGAAGAATTTGTTTTTTTTTTCCAGACTTGTACACAATCGGCAGAAAAAAAATACGTCATGGAAACAATTCCGAATCTCTCAAAAATGCTCATCCAAGAACATGACCTAAAAACACTTTCTATTGAATTGACATGTAGAAATTGAAGCTTGGCCGAGCTATTTGTTTCTGTCATTGAACTCAAGGGTAGCTAAAGCTCTAATAGTGATTTCGAGCTTCATTATGCTATTGATCACACACCCCAAGAGTAAGATCTGCAAAAAGGTGTGAATTCATAAACTGGTATGGACTGATGGTTTGTTTGAGATGTAAAATGAGGTGAATTTGAACTGAGCTTTTAAAGTGAAAATACTCAAAAATCAATTATTTTGACAATGACATCTCGCTTAAAATTTTTTTTGGTTAAATTATTAGCCTTGGAATTTTCAGATAATTCATACTGTAAGGCATCTGAAAGTGTGATTTGTAATAAGTTTGTTCTTGTTTTAGTGGGCTAATTTCACTTATCGCTTCATCCTCAAAAAAAATTTTTTTCACAATGTTGAAAAAATATAAAAAGTTTAGGGATCGGTTCTTCACTCCAGAGTTCTTTTTTTTTATGTGCGACCGCTGTCAAGTGTTCTTTAGAGTTACGAATGCTCTAGCAAAAGAATGATATTGAAGAAAACTCCGAGAGTAGTTTATAATTTGAAAAAAAATTTGTGGCTCCTACGAAGAGGACCTAATCTCAACTTAAGATTTCCACTGTCGTAAATTGTTTGTGAGATTCAGTGTCTATAGGCGAGAATTCTTTCTGATCAAAATAATTCATGTAATTGGTGAAAATTTGTAAAAATTGCAATGAAGGGACTTTGCTTTTCTCTGAGTAATTCAGTATGATATTTTCATAATGGGATTAAATAAAGAATTGAGTAAATGTTTGATTTTTTATTTTGAAGGTACTAGATGTGAAGTCTGGACACTTCAAATAATTTGATGATCGATTCGTTCACAATATCTTCAGAAAAACCTTTTTTTTGGTTTATTTTTACATATGCTGAGAGCTTTCTTCTTCAGAAGAAAATCGATCCGCCTAAACACCAGAATAAATGTCCAGCTGGAGTTTAACAAAGAATCCCGTGTAGGAATAGGATTTGATTTCTGAGTTTGAAATGGTGTTTTCGTATTGCGGAAAATTTGGTGTGATAAATTAATACCTTATCATCTGGTATGACATGATCAAACCTGCAAAAAAAATTTTTTTTTGGATAAATTCGTGTGGTAATGAGTCTAGAATACTAGCAATAAGAAGTATGGATGTAATGGTCCACTTTTTTTCCCTCACACAAGCCATAAAGAATTCCAATTTTGCAAGAAAACCTGATTTCGTTTGTAGTTCCAAAATTGTCAGCGAAAATGTACTCTGAAAACATTTCTGCTTCATGTTTCTACTGTGTGAACATATTGAATGTTAGCTGTATGATCTAGAAACCAAATAAAAAGGTCTTGTCCTGCTCTCCGCACATATAAGCGAAGAATATCGCCATAGACACGTTTTTATCAATAATTGCATTAGCCTTGTGGTATAATCAAAAAGTAAGCACATGTTTCCACAAATCATGTGAAATACTACATAGAAAAAGATTTTTTGAAATGGGAGAAAATTTTTTTTAACTGAGATTGAAAAGTTTCAAATTGGCATCAGAGCTATCTTCATTGAGAGAAAAAAAAACTTCTTGCAATGCGTATTGAAGGGTGTCCGGTATCAAAAGATAGTTTGAAACATCTTCTCAAGTGCGAGTAGTAGGAGCAAAAAAATGAGGACTATAACGTATACAAATACGTTGTAGATTACTTCTGAAATTTAGAGTTTGAAGATTTTTTTCTTAGTTTCTTACCTGCTGAGAGAAAGGTGAATTCCAAAAAAAAAATTTTTTTTTTGTAATTCTAAGGTTTATTTTCGAGCTGAAGAACTATATTAGAATTTCTTCTATGGATCGTAGGAAAATTGTTACAGCAGAAAGATGTGATAACAAGGTATAAATCTCACTTCAAAATTTGAGCTAATTCGAAAACTTCAAGTTTAAGCGTCAAAAATTCATGATCTAACGGAGTATCCAACGCGATTGGGGTTGCATTTATAAAGCAAGCTCTGTTGCTTTTTTTTTCATTCGCATATGTTAAAATGCAGTTATTTACGTATTTTATAGCGCGCTTTTGTGACTTTAGATTCGAAGGACAAAGACTACTGGATTTTTTTTTCGCCTTAAGCAGAAGCTGAATATCATCTAACTTTGAGTCATGCTATCTGTTCCCTATGGTTGAGGTTAACAGAATCGTCATGGTTAACTCTAAAAAGCTGATGAGTATTCTCCATTGGCTAGTATGGCGGGCACGGAATCTGACGGATGCTTGAGGTTTTTAATTCAGCATCATCAACGACTAAAGTGATAGAAGCTGTAACAGAGATGATTATGCTGTTAGCAACAAGTGTTAGTGCTTCTGATACCACATAATCTTTTTTTTTCGTGCTTGGTAAGAAAGCGGATGCCTTTTTTTTTGAGATGAAATTCACTACTAGCCACCGGTTAGACTTGTAGGAGGCATGCGACGAAACCGAGTGCAGATGCATCGTCGGTGTGGATGTTTAAAAATTTCCTAAAATAGGAGCACTAAAACACGCGCATCCACTAGGGCTTGTTTTAATGTTTCAAATGCTGATGTTCCTCCTTCCAAATAAACTCAACATTTTTGGGAAGAGTGGTTAATGGATGGCAATTAAGGCAAAACGTGCGTAAATCTTCGAAAGTACGATGGGACCTAAGAATGATTTTAGTGCTACTGTGCGCGGGGCGCGGAATTATATTAGCTATACTTTCGACCTTTCTTTTTGTGGTTAGGGCGTGTACTCTTTTTGCTGAATAGTACACCCAGATGCTGCACTCTAGATTGGAAAAAAATGCGCACATGAGAGGTCAACTCTATTCCAAAATTTTTTTTTGTAATTGCAAGCGAAGACCAGTGAAAGGTCATTGATCTTTACTAGATCCTTTCTTTGCAAAAATTATGATAGAAGTTGACTTGCGTGCTAGGTCCGACTGAACGTTCCGTAACATTTATTCAATCTGGAGCTATATTTCGTTTCTCTTTTGCAATGCGACACTGTATGGTCGCTTTTTGGAGCTATGCCAGAAACAAATTTGATGCGAATAGTAAAGGACCTTTATAGGGACCTAATCACCATCATGGATGACAAAAGCAGAGTGGTACTTCATCAAAAGTTGGAAAAATAAGTTTTTTTTCAAGAAGTAGTTTCGTTGATCTGAAGATCATCATTGTTACTATCTTTTTCAGATGGATGCTTATTTTTACGACTTGAGATAGTAATGCCCCCTAGGTAACTAGTGTATTAAACCAGATTACTTAAGAGTAGACGATGCGGCAGATAACGGTCACGATTGTTTGTTGCTAAACCCTTATCACAATAAAAGGTCACTATGCGCAATTAATGCATTTGCGAGACCGTGGCGCGCAAATATTATTAGTCTGCGGCGAGGTCAAATGCTTACACCACTGACAAGCTGCTGCGCTACTTTATCACCAGAAAAGGTCAACACGCTCGGGCAGTAGCACTCGTTCTGTTATAATGCCTAGAAGGTCAAAGCATTTGCGCTATATCACTAGCGACTCTAATTATCGACTTTTCCCATCAGAGGATTATCTGTAAAGGGCCAGTAGTTAACTGGATCGAAATTAACTCAGATCTGTAATTTTTATGCTAGCGAATGCGAACAAGTCCATTGTCTTATTGAAGAAGAAGAAAAAAAAATATATCAATTGATGATCACGGATCACGGTTGCAAAAATAATAAAATCACGGCTCGCGGTATTTTATCTAGATATTCACGGATCACGGCTCACGGATCACGGAATCACGGACATGTATTTTTACCAAAAAAGTCACGGATAAGCTTTTTTCCAAAAAAAATCACGGCAATCACGGATTCACGGCTCGGCTATTTTATCTAGATATTCACGGATCCCGGTAATTTACTAAGCGAAAGTTGACATAATGGGACTGTTCGCAGGACTGTATATTTTTACTTTATTTCATTTTTTTTCTGAAATGATTAGATATTTGTAGAATTATTGATAAATATGTAAATAGAATAGTATAAAACTCACACACTCTCTCTCATTCGTTGGTGAGCGACTCCTTCCATACGGTCGGACGGTTGTAGAGGGGGGAGGGGGAATTGAAATTTTCATCTCATATCAAAAGTTCTTTGAAAAAAATTTGGTCTTAGAATTCTAAAAGATATCTCCCTGGGACTTCCATGTCAGGATAAAGGCTAGCTACTCCTTTACCTGATGGTGTAGCGGGTTTACATAAGTCTTACTCTAATATTTATTATACAAGATATATACAGAAGGGGAAAGGGAAAGGGGAAGAGAGCACCGGCTCCTGCCGGCGGGCGGAGGTCACTGCTAGAGGTTCGTTATCTTAGGCCAACCTCCATCGCGAGCAGCTGTTGGGTAATAGCTGCGTCCCGACAGATTACGACCGCCCACCTTTCCATGCTTGAGAGTGAACACTTGGACTGGCAGTTAACCAAGTTGGCCGCTCAACTGCGGAAGCGACGTTGCCGCTCTACCATAAGTTAAGGGTAGATTAGGGGGGGGGGGGGTGAACTGCTGTAGATAGTGTTCTTAGGCGGAGAATTAGAAAAAAGTCCCTTAGGTTGCTGGTGAGTAACTTATGGGGTACCTCAGTCGACGTATTGTTGCTGTGCAAAACTCTCAAAATTGCACCATTTTGGGAGCAAAGTGGGAGAGGATCAATGAACAGCTGATTGCGGCGAGAATAGCGAGGAAAAAAAATTTTTCTTTCTGCAAAGATGGCTTACTTTTTTTGAAAAGCTGCATTAAACGAGAATCTATCTATTTATTTACTCTATTTATGTTCCAAAAACTTTTTCATGAAATTTTTGAATGTTTTTTTGTTTTATCACTTGTTTATCAGATGATATATGATAGCGTCAACATCGATTTTTTTTATAGTGGTCGCTATCAAAGATTTCCCGCCGATGTCGCAAAATTCACTGCTAGCGAGCCTCGAACCATGGCTTCGCGCGTTGAATTCCAATCACTTAGCCGCCCGACAAAACATGCTCAACTGCTTTTTTGAGAACGATCACAGATCCTTAAGATCCTTACGTCTAAGTGATCCGCATCGGATCAATGCTTACCGGATGCCGGGCTGAGACGTACTATTTAACTTTGGCCAGCCCCAGCCGAGTTGCATCGAAGTGAGGTTTACTACGGGCCTACTGTTTTATCTTTATTCTGCCGTATCTGCAGGGGATTCAAAAAGTTTTGACATGATTTTTGCACCGGGCCGAAATCTTCTTCTCAGTAAACTCTCATAACTTCTTGCAGAAAAGCATTTACAAGGTAAAATCACTTTGTGGAAGTGGGAGTCTGGAAAATGATACATACGCTAGAGCTCAAAACGCTGATCTCAAATACAGGGTGTCCGTAAAGTATGTATGCACTGTTTGATCGTTAATATCTCCGTTCCCAGGGGGTCTTTTGCCGAGCTTTAAGCACCATACTGTAGAGCTGGCTTCAACTTAGATTTACAGTATAGAGCGAATCAGCATTACTCACTGTTACTGTAGGATTACGGTAGAAACTTGAAACATATGGTGTCAATGTGGAAAAAGCTGTCGTTTCAAAATTTTTCAAAAAAATATGAAAACTTGTGCAATAGGGTTTTTATGGACGCTGAGTTCAATACTCAACTATTCACAAGATTGCGAAGCTTTCTAAACGGTGTAAACGCACTTTTTAGGGACATTGAAAAAATGGCCGCTACCTCTTACCTGGCATAACTCTTCAATGAAGCATCATAATAAGTTGAGAACTTCACAATTAGAATCAGCAACTCTAATTAGCCCAGTGTAAAAGTTTCCAGGCTGTTTTGTTTCCTTTCTGAGGCAAAATATGGCCTTTCATGGCTCAAAACCCTCTTTGAAGTTCCTACCGTAATCCTACAGTAATGAGAGGAGACCGGCGATTCGCTCCATACTGTAAATCTAAGTTGAAGCCAGCTCTACAGTATGGTGCTCAAAGCTCGGCAAAAGACCCCCTGGGAACGGAGATACGATCAAACAGTGCATACATACTTTACGGACACCCTGTATACGTTCTATATGTTCTGTATCTGCGAAGAGCTCTCCGAAGGAAGTTATGGGCTTTCTTGCTGGAGGCAGTTATAGATTTCTTCGTACTCGTAATGAAAGAGTAGCCAGAAAGATAACGACTGCCTATGGAATCAGCTGATCTAAAAACACTCGAAGTTTCAGATGGCATAACTTACGATGCTTATTAGATTTGTTTGAGCTTCCTGCTTTGTGGAAAACACCGTTATTGTGCAGCTCAACATGTATGCACATTGCAAGAAAAGCCCATAAATTTTTAGGAAGATGTGTCGCAGGTATGGAAATATACGTGAGATCAGCGTTCGAAGCTCTTTACCGCTATATACTATCTTTTCGATCGCCACTTCGACCAAGTTATCCTCCTTCATTGGAAGACACTCAGCACCTATCCTTTCGATTTTCATTTTTTTCCACACTTTTTCCACAGAATTTCCATTAGATCTACTTCAAGGTACTCTCGATACTTTCCATTGCAGGCATCCTCTTCTCAGCTCCGACAGTTTTTGAACGAGTGGACGAGCACAAACACTTGCAAAAGTTGATTCAGCTTTACAAGCAGGGTCTTCCCTTCAACGATACTTTCATAATGCCACCGTACTGATAGAAGGAGTAAGTTTCTTTGGAGAAGCGATGACAACTCATGGATTATAGTTGCATACGGTCTGTATATTGAGGTATATCAGCTGCAGACTGCATGTATACCTTCGTAGACGAGGCTCAAAGTTTATGCTTGTGAAGCTGTGCTTTACTTATTATCACAAATTTTCTTCTAACAAATTGCATGTACTCTAAACCAAATAAATTACTTCCAAACTTTTTCCATTTTTTTCGACTTACCACTGCAGTCGTCAAATAATCATGATAGAGTATCACAAAATTGCTGATTCATCATAGATTCGGTCAGTCGTAGCCAACTTCCTGGCAGAATGAATAATTTCTGCTATTTTGAACACGTTTAGAAAAGTTTTTCTTATCCAAAAAATCTTAATGGACTTCGAAAAGAAGAATTAAGTTTTTCTTAGCAGACCTTTGAAGGGACTTTAAGGGGCTGGACATACTTCACGCGATTTCAGTCGCGACGCGATTTGGCAATTCGCCAGAGGTCTTCGGATCCAACATTAGCAAACTGCACATACAGTCGAGTAGATTTTCTGCTTAATATAGTGTGCTTGCACAGAAGGTGAAATGCGGTAAAATTTGCTCGTGAGGAAATAGCTTCGACTGTGACGCCAGCCAATTGCGCGCGCAAAATGCCGGCAGTGCTGGCGCAGCTACCTGTTCACGCGCAAATTTTACCGCATTTCATAAACTGTGCAAGCACACTATATTAAGCAGAAAATCTACTCGACTGTACATAGTGTGTATAACTTACGTAAACTGATGAGATGCCCTATCTTCTGTACATTTATAGTGTGCTTACTGAGTTATGGACACCTGGAATATTGCCAGATCGCATCGCGATTGAAATCGCTTGAAGTATGCCCGTTCTTGAGAAACCTCTGCAAGCTTTTTTCTAACAAGAAAATTTTTAGTCGAAGTGGCCTCTCAGATGAGAGCTATACATCATTGAGGATCTTGAGCGCTGAATCCAATCTATCTGCGATATATGCTGTACGCTTCTGTAGTAGACCTATGAACGTTTTTCGGTTGAAAAAAATGGATGCGCAACTAAAGTAAATTCATCCAACACCTCTCAGTTCGGCCACGTTGAGTATCATGAACATTTTATGCAATGGTTACTTTCTGGCTAATATACTGCACTCGCCACTGCTCCATTTGAGCGTTGGAGGTACCGTAACGTCTGATTTTATACAGATTATGCGATCATTTTTTGATCCGAAAACACTCAAAACTTGGCGTCCACAGGCGCGTAGCAGATGACAAGGACGGATTTGGACAGCATCTGATCCTCTACACAACGGCATGAAGCTCATCCGGAAAGACCATTTGACCAAAAACGCATTCCTTGTAAGCATACAGAGTATCCCAAAAGTATGCATACACTGTTTGATCGTTAATATCTCTTTCTCCAAGGAGTCTTTTCCCACCTCAAGGTACCATTTGTAGAGCTGGCTTCAACTGAGATTTACAAGTTAACGAACCACCGATCGCTCTTCGCTACTGTGGGATTAAGGTAGGAACTTTTGGCTTACAGCATCATTGTAGATAGTCGTGTTTCAGAAAAAGTTTCCAAAGGTTTCAAAAAGTGGTGTACCAGGGATTCTACGTGCGATGATTTCATTACTCAACTTTCTAGGAATTTGTAAAGCTTTTCAAAGGGTGATTGCAATTGTAGGAAGCTTAGTAAAAACAGCTATTACGGTTGACGGAGCAAAGGTCATGAAAGAAGCATCGCGGTCAAATGCAAAGTTCATATTTTGTTTTGGCCACTTTAATAAGCCTAGTGTAAGAGTTTACAGGTTGTTTCGTTTGCTTTCTGAGGCGAAATAGGGCCATTGGACAGCTCAAAACCCTTCTTGAAGTTTTTACCGTAATCCTACAGTAGAATGAAGATAGTTGGTTTGCTTTGTACTATGAATCTAAGTTGAAGCCTACTACAAAATGGCACTTGAAGGCAGGCGAAAGACTTGTTGGAAAGAGAGATATTAACGATCAAGCAGTGTATACATACTTTTGGGGCACCCTGCATATCACATGCTTCTTGCTGATGACCTTCCCTTGGTACTTTTCTGCTTAGCTGGATCGAAGTATGTCACCTCAACGGTCGATGCTAACGTACCTTGCACTCCGTCCAGGCAAGGTTTCAAATAAGAGTTTCTTCTACAGTACAGTCGAGTCGCGTACGATTATATGTGTAGTTGCACCATTGTCCGTTTTACCAATTTTATCTTGGATTTTTCATGCAGAACCGCTCCTGGTGAAGGTTTATGGAGTTTTCCTCACGTTTTCTGCTTTTTCAGGTATATTTTCCTAGTAGTAATTTGAGCGGTAAAAATCGGTCGATTTCCTGCTTTTCCTCGACCAGAGATCCAGGATGGGAACGACAAAGTGCACCTTGTGTGTAGGACACATATTACTTATTTATTTATTTAGTTATGTTATACACTCAAAGGTGCGCCAATCAACAAAAACTGAATGTAGATGTAAAAACAGAATTACGATGTAAATCAAATTAGTCGTAAAGTATTTTCCGCCTGGATGAGATCTCTGTCTCCTCTAGGGTGGTCAAATCGTTCTCCGAGTATGGTAGGTGAAAGGCTCAACCGAAAGCCCCGATTCCCTTCGGACAAGTGTTATTAGTGACCAGGGCTGACCCAACTTAACCCGACGCTCAACGGCTTTTGCCTAAGAAAAACGGGTGAGGGAACATCTACGGCGTGCGTGACGTGTTGAGACAAGTCAAAATCAGGGCTCATCGGAGACCGCCCGTGCGAAAAGACTGTCTCCCGACCGATTGCTTTGTTCAGCATTACTTTCGCGCGTGGACTATACTTTGGGATATTCGAGAATTTTTTCGAATAATCGAATAACCGAATATATTCGAAAATCAAAAATAGAATAATCGAATTTCGTATCGCAGATTGCGATGACCGATACATATTTGCTGTATATAAAAATGTATTTATGTTGAATTGGTTGTTTACTTAAGATTGTATATAAGCATACCATTTTTGAGAGGTAGTTCATTTTGTGTCTCATTCTCACTCTAAGTCGTCGCCAAGCTCCCCACCACTTGTCTCTTATAAATCTACCTGTATCGGATAAACGACTATAGCCACTATCGTGTTGGTCGTATAGCAACATAGAAGCAAGGCTACTGCTGTCTAGCAAGGCTACACTACTGTACTCTATAGGATCCATCAAAGGTTTAGGTGGATTCCTCTATATGTCGAATATTTTCAAAAACAAAAAATGTCGAAAATTCGAATATCGAGTATTTTTGAAAAACACGAATGTCGAATAATCGAACATCGGATACTTTCAAAGTAAGAAAATCGTCGAATAATTGAATATCGAATATATTCGAAATGAAAAAAAAACTGAATAGTCGAATATATTTGAGAAAAAAGTCCGAATAAACGAATAATTTTGCATCGATTATGTCGAATATTCAAACAAATTTTAAACGAATTAGCACATTGAAGGACTCCATGCAGTGGACAACTTGGACAACAAACATGGTTGCTGATATAGCAGTCAAAATTGTGACGCTGTCATGTAATTATTCAATTACGCGAAAGTGTCGAATAATCGAATAACTTCCGAAAATAAATATTCGGATGTTCGAATATTTTCGAAAATCAGAATTTTCGAATGATCGAATAATCGAATAAATTCGAATTTGACAGATTTCGAATAATCGAATTTCGAATAAAATTTATTCGAATAGTCAAATATTTATTCGATTCGGTCCAAAGTATAGCATGGACCCATCACGAGGGACGCGTCAGGGTCTGTCTTGAATGAGCGGCGGATTTGGAGACGCATTTGTCGGCAGTGACGAAGCATCTGTGCAGCAGCAATAAGCACGCGAATCCAGATTTGCATAGACATTGCGCCTGGGGCATATGAGTCCAAATCGGAAAGTAATGAGGCCCCTAAAGGCAGTGGCTCAACATTAACCCAAATCGTTATATAGGATCTGTCCGTGGCGCTGATCAGGAAAATCCACATTGGAGAGGATGAAAATGACGCAAACAAGCAGTTTCTAAGGCCCTTCATTTTGAATTTGGACGAGCGGACCAGTCCCCCGCCAAAGTTGGAACGCAGAATGGGCTCCGAGACTTTTATCGTTATAACATAGCGGCACACCGCCTTCAACGACGGGAGGTCGCGACTTGCGATTTGTCCGAGCGCGAACACAGCTGGCTTGCGCGTACGGATTTGACGGCAAGTTTCTCGGCAGCGCGGGCACGTCATATCTGAGGAATAAGCACTATTACACCAAAACGCAAGATGTTGTTCAGTTCTGCCGAGCCACTGATGTTGAGGAGGCGAAGTCATTCGAGTATTGAAAATACCTCGATGTTTATTGAATATTGAAAGAGATAAACAACAGAGAATTGAAAAAGCCTCGAAAAAGTTTCGAAGCAAAAAAGCACCGATGCCAGATTACTTCATGGCAGCAACTAAACGTGTACCTTTGCTCCATTGCGAGATAGACGCTCGTGCGTAACTATTTATGCGCACGAAATAAAAGTTATATCCACGGTCGAGCAAGAGGTGTGGCACACAAACGCAGAATACGACCTTCCTCTAAGTTCTGCCTCGATACCCCCCCCCTCCTCCCCCAATTCTCATGGCTACCGTAGGTATAACAAAAAGACTTTACCAAACATAATCAGTAATATAATCCTGATCTTCATGTCAAATAACCCCTGTGGCAAAAGTTTCAGCGGATGAGATTTTCCCAATATTGGGCCACTCAAGAGAAGTGCCCATTTTCAAACATGATTAACTATACTTCAAAAGTGAATTAGCTATCTTTTTTGTACTCAGTACGAAGCACTACTCCCCGATTGCCATACCATGAATCCTGGTTCAAATAACCATCCAACTATGGCATTAGGAGCCAGTTAAAATCTCGCTTGTCCTATTTTTCGCTTACACTGGTTGTGCTTCCAGCAACTTGCTCAAACAAACGAAAAAAAACAAATCCAGCTCCAATCAGTTCTACAAAAACTACGAGATTTTGGCTATCGACCTGTAAATAATTTGTTTCCTAAAATTCTCTTTGGAAGTATTTGATGGGGTGTGGCACAACCTCAGAAAAGCTATAGCTGCCACACCCTTTTAGAAGATGCACCACACCCCATTAATTTACCTACAAACCATTCAAATATCTGCGTTTTTTATATCGTTGCTATTGCCCAGCCTTCTTCTTTACATAACAAGAATTTCATTTCAAATTATTTCTTCTAGGGGGAGATATTGCCGTTTTCCCTTACTTATGCAAATGTGAGATGCTGCGAAAACATTGGGTTACGGTGACATGCCTAGCCTGCGCTACTACGTAAATCGCGAAAGAAGGCACCAAGGATAAACATATGATAACATATTTTCCGCAATATCTCAGACTAGAAAAGACCAGTTAGGTTCAAATCCCTTTTATGTGAATTATGAGACTTAGGCTATTGCGGAAAATGGAACAAACGCGAATTTGGCTTGCTCTCAATTCCATAACATCCATCCATAACATATTCAATAGCCTAAGTCTCATAATTCACATAAAAGGGATTTGAACCTAACTGGTCTTTTCTAGTTTGAGATATTGCGGAAAATGGAACAAACGCGAATTTGGCTTGCTCTCAATTCCATAACATTAAGGTTATTCGAAGTGCAATTCTTGATGTGAGCAAGAAGTTATTGTTCTTTGCTTGAAGTGGAAAGAGAAGCAATTAACTCACCTTTGAAATTAAGGTAACATGTTTGAAAATGATCACTTCACTTGGATGGACCAATAATTGGAAACCTTAGAATGCGCTAAAACTTGGCCCACATGGGTTATTTGACATGCTAATTACGGAAATGATGCTTTTACGCCTTTGAGCCTCTTTTACTATGATTACAGCACGTATGCGACGTTGCATAATGGGACTATCTGACATTGTTCACGACTATCATGCTATCGCTAACGATCGCCTGGATAACGCCCCCCCCCCCCCCTCCCCGACCCCTCAGTACGACCCCCAGGCGTGGCATGCCACACACCACGCTTGACCCTGGTTATATCTTCTTTTCATTGTCAGTGACGTCGAGCGGCTTGGTTCTGCATCGCGTTCGCGAACGTGTCACCTAGTAATTTTTCATGAATAAATAGTGATTGAAGCTTTCCTCTAAGCCTTTTCGCTTATGAATGACTAGCGAGCGTTTGCAAACGCGACGCAGAGTCCAAGCGAGGCGGTCGCTCGGAATTCGAGCCGCTGGAGATGGCGCCACTGGAAGTAAAATAGAATACTTTGCCTTCGTCGTGTGGTAGAAAATAGAGTATTGTTGCACTTTGTATGTTCTCATACATGTTCTTCACCCTGGATGACAAAGTGTCAGTATCTGCCAGTAACAACACACTGTGGTGTAGCGGTGACGTAATTTCATCTAATGGTCTGAACTAAAACTAATCGACATGCGATAATTGATAATTGATACATTGATAATTTGTCGTATTCAGTTGTTCTTATTCTCAAGTTCTCTTGAGCTGTAGTTGAGCAATAGCTGTCACGCACAAAACTGTTTTTGTTGTTTGTCGCAGACATTTGCAAAGTAACATTTTATTGAACTAGCTTTACCAACGACGATTCTTGGTATGCAGAGTTCAGACTGAAATCAGTTTTCTCATGAAAAGGAACAGAGTGAAGTTTGTGAAGGCTTACTGTATTTGTAAACCAAGGAAACAGTGACTGCCCAAGCTTTGCTCCATGTAATAATAGGCAGGAGGTTGTTATGTGAAACAAAGTACTTCCCTATATAAGCAGGAGAGCAGTACCTAAATTGAACAGATCTTAGCACAAGTTTTCTAGCATTACATGTGATTACAGCATGTATCACTACGCTACTTATTCATCAGTATAGCATCTTATATATAAAGCTGAATGTCTGTTTGTATGTCTGTATGTCTGTCTGTACGTGTGTTCCGAATAGAAAATTCCATTTTGAGCCGGTCCGGGCCAAACTTGGCACACATACACTACGGGGCGCGGCGGGTGTCATAGGCTACTTTTCGTCATCGATCGATATCGATTTTATCAAATTTCAACGATCTCTTTTCGCAGAGTTCACCTACGGGGCTAGGATTTGGCACAGGGGTAATCGAGAATGCTGATTACGAACACAATATCAGCTTTTGGTATTACCTATTACTTTTATCGATTTTATCGATTTTCTCAAAATTCAGCTGGAAGGCTGGGAGTTAGCACAGGGGGGTAAGTGGGCATGCTGATCTCGAAAACAACACAGGGAACGGGAAATGAAGTGTAAAAGTGGGCACAGTGAAAGGCTGTATAGGGATAGGGATGGGACTTTTATTACAGTGTTTTGACATTGCCGTGCGGAGCCGGGTAAGCCAGCTAATATGAATAAAAGAGTAGCAAACGCTCACCTATATCCAGTCATGCCTTGGTCTCTTTGTGATTTGATCTCAAATCCCGCAATGAAGCATCCATCAATAACAACATTTCTGTGAGAAAAATGCTTAATCCTTACTTCAACTTTCCTCCCTTTAGGAGCCTGCAAAAAAGCAGTTGTTTCTCACTCGAAGGATAACCTAATTGATCAGAACCTGTATCCAATAATGGCACATTTTATAATCATCCGCTTGGTTTGAGAGATATATATTATTATCACCTATGGTGTCATTCAACTCCTGGTAAGTGGTGGTGGCTTGTAACACTTTTCCGCAACCAGCTGGCTGAAAATCTCGTGGGATGGATCAGTTCGAATCTTGAAAGGAGACCTACTCGTTCGTCGCATAGCCGCCCCCCATATCCTCCCGGACAGACACATTTTGTGCAATCTCTCGGATTTGGGAAACCGCCCATTTTGCATTTTGCCGTTCTGGGATTATGCTTACATTTACCTAAATGGATTCGCATTGTCATAATGTTGCTTTCCTGTCGAATCCTCCTCTTACATACCAAGACAATCGTAAAGAATATTCATCATAAGCAAGTCGTAGAATGAAATGAATGGCGAGCCCATAGTGTCGATATATCTCTCATCAATAGGGAACATCGTATGATTATCATTAACTGAGAACCTGCAATAGAATCGTTTTCTGCGATACAATGTATAACGCTGTAAACTAAGAATCGAGACTACGTCCATAACTTCGATCTTGTTGTATCAAATGCAATCATTGGCCCTTAGAGAGCAAGGCATAGAAAGTGCATGAAAGTTCACTGTAAGTGAAGCTAAAATTCAAAAGTCTTTGGGAACTAGTTTCCATCTGAAAGGTTCTCCGACAAATATGATCATGTATACAATACCGCTCACATTTTTTGAAAAATAGACGCGAATGTATGGACATGTATGGACATGTCCGTACATGTCCGTACATGTCCGTACATGTATGGACATGTCCGTACATGTCCGTACATGTCCGTACATGTATGGACATGTCCATACATCAGTGTCGCGTGGCCATATCTCGCTTCAGAGTGGACAAATTCTGAATCCAAAGCACCATTCGATTCAGCTCGGCGCGAAGAATCTTCTGATATATTGGAAGTGGGGGTACGATGTTTTCGATATTCCGTTTCCTGTTTTTTCGATTTGTTCTGCGGAGGTCCTTTCGCGAATATGTGAAGCAACGCCTACCCAACATAGAAAACTTTACTAACAATAAGTACTATTCGTTAATACTGTTCTTATGGATTATTGTGCGCTAGAAAATAGGCTCAGAATTCTTTTCAAAGGAGATAGAAGCGTTGGTGAATTTTGGAAAAATCACGCGTTTTTAAATTCTACTCGCCATAACTTCCTTCGAAATAAGTATATTTTGAATCCGAAAACAGCGCGTTGCTCATCCCTTCAAGGCGAATCTTCTCATATACAGCATGTCCCCGATATTTCGATTTCAATATTCTTGAATCTTTCTGAGGACGTCTTTTCGCGAAGGTGTAAAGCAGCAAGCATTGTCCCCAGTACATTCCAGCAAGGATCCTTCGATAGCACTTTTTCTGTAGATTATGATGTGCTAAATAGTAACCGCAGGTTTCTTTTCAAAGGAAATAGAACGGCTGGTGAATTGTGGAAAAATCTGTCGTCCCAAATTCTCTCGCCATATTCGCAGGATACGAAGCTATCTTGCTAAGCAGATGTGAGTTTCGAAATCAGCAGGTCGCATAATCTCTACGGGCAAGTTTTTCGATATGTTCGGGTTATTTTATTTCTTCTCGTTTTATGCTCCGGAAGCTCGCCGATGGATTTTGGTCAAAATGTTGATACTCTTGAATTGTAAGGAAACTTCGCTTATAGAGGTCTTCGAACACGCTCTTTACAAAAATCATGGTCTTTGAGGATTATAGGATCTTTTTGGAGAGATACAGTAAGGTGACTGTAACTGCATCACGAAAGTGCGTAACTTTGGCCGCACTTCTCGCGTATCTGCCAGAAACCTTGCCTGCTTGCTTTTCTCAGTCAAAGTTACTAGGAACTGTGCTATCGAATGGTGCATCACTCAGGCTCCAGTCTGTGAAATTCGCCGAGTTACGAGCTTACGAAAACACGTCCTCATGAATTTTGCCCAAAATGTAAAGATCGCATATCTCTCGAAATTCCCCCGTGAGCGCTTGTATGACTCTCGTTGCAGATATTATGTTCGCTTCGTCGAACGACTCCCACTGTAATGAATATGGTGCTTGCGTCTGCTTCAGCTGCTCAATTGAATATCAAAGCTATTTCGTGGCTAGAGCTCAAAGCACCAAATCTAACACAATAAGATCCATCAAAAATGTGGAAGGATTTGATCAGCGCGTTGTACAAGCGCTCATGAAGAAATTTCAACGGAATATGCGATCTTCACATTTTGGGCAAAATTCATGAGGACGTGTTTTCGTAGGCTCGTAACTCGGCGAATTTTATAGACTGGAGCCTGAGTCTTGCGTTATTCGATAGCACATCTCCTAGTAACTTTGACTAGTAAAGCAAGCAGGAAGGTTCTTTGACAGACACGTGAGAGGTGGAGGCGAAGCTACGAGCTTCCGTGATGCAGTTACAGTCACCTTACTGTATCTCTCCAAAAAGATCCTATATCTTCAAAGACCACGATTTTCGTAAAGAGCGTGTTCGAAAACCTCTATAAGCGAAGTTTCCTTACAATTCAAGAGCATCAACATTTTGACCAAAATCCATCGGCGAGCTTCCGGAGCGTAAAACGAGAAAAAATGGAATAACCGGAACATATCGGAAAACTTGCTCACGGAGGTTATCTGCTGATTTCGAAACTCAATCTGCTTAGCAAGATAGCTTCGTATCCTGCGGATATGGCGAGTAGAATTTGGGACGACAGATTTTTCCACAATTCACCAGCCGTTCTATTTCCTTTGAAAAGAAACCTGCGGCTACTATTTAGCACATCATAATCTACAGAAAAAGTGCTATCGAAAGATCCTTGCTGGAATGTACTGGGGACAATGCTCGTTGCTTTACACCTTCGCGAAAAGACGTCCTCAGAAAGATTCAAGAATATTGAAATCGAAATATCAAGGACATGCTGTATATGAGAAGATTCGCCTTGAAGGGATGAGCAATGCGCTGTTTTCGGATTCAAAACATACTTATTTCGAAGGAAGTTATGGCGAGTAGAATTTAAAAACGCGTGATTTTTCCAAAATTCACCAGCTTCTATCTCCTTTGGAAAGAATTCTGAGCCTATTTTCTAGCGCACAATAATCTATAAGAACAGTATTAACGAATAGTACTTATTGTTAGTAAAGTTTTCTATGTTGGGTAGGCGTTGCTTCACATTTTCGCGAAAGGACCTCCGCAGAACAAATCAGGAAACGGAATATCGAAAACATCGTATCCCCACTTCCAATAAATTAGAAGATTCTTCGCGCCGAGCTGAATCGAATGGTGGCTTTGGATTCAGAATTCGTCCACTTTGAAACGAGATATGGCCACGCGACGCTGATGTATGGACATGTCCGTACATGTCCATACATGTCCATACATTCGCGTCTATTTTTCAAAAAATGTGAGCGGTATTGTAAGTCACTTAAAAGCATACGAAAGGATGTGTTGGAAATGCCATTTCTTTACTTTGTTCGGGTTTTATGCTGAAACTTTGATTTCTATTGCTACACACAACAAAGGAATAACTTTGCTGTTAACTCCTAAGGACAAGCAGACAAGTGCATATGTGCCAGAGTTCAGGATTGCGTCCGCCTTTGGTATTGATTTTGATTGACTTTTTGAAAGAAAAAAATTCAGCAAGTACCTATGCATGTAAACAAGTCTACTATTTGGCGACCCATACGGTGCGGAAGAAGTACTGTTTCTCAGTTTTTCTTCTAAGACATCTCACAGATTGAGAAAATCTATAGTTTTGATTTTTACATGTAGGCGAGACTTCGTAGATTTGACTAAGATAATTTTAATCTAGAACGGTTTCCTCCTGTTTATTTAAACGAGCGATAACAATGAGCGGCACCATCGACAACGCGCCGCAGCGTTTGGAAGCAATTTTGGATCGTAATTATACCAGTGATATCAATTTCAAATTGAGGTAGCATGTAGAGCACAATCTCTTCCCCAAAATTCTGTACTTACTATGAATGGCTTGTAATTTTGGATGAGCAAGGAAAATTATATCGTAAGCGAATTCCAAAAATTCACGAAAAAAGGCTAATTAGATCTGCTCTTGCTCAATAAATTGAATCGAAGCTATGGTTCGAAATTCCAGTTTGAAAAAAAGAGCATCAAGCTTTGTCTACATCATAAATTCGAGTTAATAACCGATTGTACAGATTCCGTGCCACGCTTTCTCATCGCTCGCTGTTGCGCCGCAGACGCTATTTAGTAAAAAATTTTCCTAAAATTTCTCCTATTGAAACTGCGGTCTGGCAACTTCTAGAATATTTTGAAGACATACAACATTTCTTAAACAACAAAAGATTTTTCAAATCCACATTGGAAGCAAAAAAATTTATCAAAAAACTCCACTTCCTTCACATTTGTAAAAGTAGAGAAAAATTTGATAAGGGATGCACTGCGAAAAGGGATCCGCCGCCGCGTGAAATTGCAGAATTTTCAAGTGAGCTTTGTAAAATGTTAGAATACATTCACATCCTAGGATTTTATGTCAAATTCACCAGAAAAACCTAGGAATCACGCCGATTTTTTGCCTTTATTTTGAGAGACAGTATTTTTTTGCACCCTGTGATTTGAGAGCCGCAGATTCTAAATTGGTGTCCGACTTCTAGTTTCGTTGAAAAATTCCAATACGAATTTTACATGAACTTCGTGCGAATGGACACCATCTCGTATAATGTATTGCTCTATCGAATGACAGAATTGAGTGCACCAATGTGAGAGACGCAATGGACGTTGTCGCAAAGCTACTATCGAACCTAATAAATAGACATACATTTTTGATCCGTAGTGCATTACACTTCCAAAGTCGTATGGAATGCCATAGTTTTCGTTTTTGGTACTATCCGATATGAGAAAGTTTTTGCCCTCATCTCTCTTAAAGCTTTCTTGAACCAAGCGAAAACATTATGCAGAAAATTTACTCACCTCAATGTTTTCCAACAGAAGGAGAATATAACGGTCACGATCCATTCTTGCTTGCGTATGCCAGAAACCCAATATATGTCCAATTTCATGCACGACGGAACCGATCTGCGTATGAAGTATGCATGTTGGGCTTTCATGGGTTAGGGCTTTAAGAATATGCCATGCACGGTTTATGAACCCTGTCGCTTCTCTCATTCACAGTGGCAAGACATCTAAAGTGTAGTCTAAGCACTACTTTTCTTCTGGTAGATGAGAGATTACGCGCATGACCGAGTCCTTTTTCCAAACCACTAAAACTTTTCAGTGTACCATGAGCTAAAAAAAAATTCCTGTATGACTTCAGTTCTTGACTACCACTATCACAGTGATGGTTTTTGGTGGCAAGTACGTCATGGAAGGAGAGTCACTTCTGCTTTGCAAAAGCTTCCACTTGCTACCTTGAAATATATTAGCAGTTAGGTGGTAGTGTGGTAGTGATACCCAATCTTCCATCTCATTCTTCGGATGGCTGACCGCAATGAATCCCGAACAAAACAAACCTCATTATTTTCAGACCCTCTCATGCTTCCAAGTATGTTGAATTACTCCACAATGATCTTTGACAAAGGGCAGTTACCCATGAACGGGCTACGATTGATATGAGGTACGCTTTCCTAATTTGGTTGCAATTATTTCAATGCGATTGCGCTATATGCATAGGGCCTACAAATTGTAAAAACGAAATTGATTGGGGTATTTGCATGAACCCAAAATTCGGAAAGCCCCAAGGTGCTGAAATGGGTAAGACCATTCTATCATGATTCTTAGGGCCGCACGCACTAACATCCCCGCGGGGAGGGGATCGCAGCTTAAAAGAAAGCTTTATAATTCGAAACTCCAGATACCTGGATTTCACATTGTGTACCTATCCGTAAGTATTCCTACTACCCTTCACTATGAACATGTTGAAGAGGAGCGAGAAGCTGTACGAATCGCATTTTCTAGCTTTTGTATGATCCCTGATGATCCCCGGCGCCTTTCTTTGAAGTCAATTTTTTTTCTCCGAAGTTAGCGAAAACTTTCCAAAGCTGTACTGAACATCTAACACAACAGTGGCATGTTGCTGATGAGAACAAATGAGTTTTTTTGAAAAAATTTTTTTCGGTAAACCTCAAATTTCGACCTGTGGATCTTCGAAAATTTCGTGACTTCAAAACATCATTTGTTCTTATCAGCAACATGCTTAGCATTGTCGGGTTAGATAATCTGCACAACTTTGGGGGTTTTTCGTTAACTTCGGAGAAAGAAAAATGACTTTGAAGAAAGGCGCCGGGGATCATCAGGGATCATACAAAAGCTAGAAAATGCGGTTCGTACAGCTTCTCGCTCCTCTTCAACATGTTCATAGTGAAGGGTAGTAGGAATACTTACGGATAGGTACACAACGTGAAATCCAGGTATCTGGAGTTTCGAATTATAAAGCTTTCTTTTAAGCTTCGATCCCCTCCCCGCGGGGATGTTAGTGCGCGCGGCCCTTAAAGTGTCGAAAAGCTAGTATACAGAGGCAAAAAAGAATCTCAGCAGACACGAAACCCTGAGATAACCACCCTATTTTTAGGTGTACAGCCAAACTGTGATCACCCTAAAGGCAAACATGGCGGAGGATTGCGCGTGCCATGGGGCTCTTAAAGGCAGCGTCAGACTCTGGATACGTGGGGATCTCGTGGAAAGTAACTTTGTCCCAAGGACCGCATGCATAAACGTCCTCGCCGAGGGGGGGATCGCAGCTTAAAAAAAGCTTCATATCCTAGCGCCTCAGATGTTTGGATTTTCAACTGTCTATCCATCCTTAAGTAATGCTATCCTTCATTATGAATATTTTAACCTGGAGTGAGAAGTTGCAAAGGCGCATTTTCCAGCTTTTTGTATGAACCCCTGATAATCCCCGGCGGCCGACCGTCTTTTTTCCGAAGTCATTTTTCTTTATTCGAAGCTAACGATAAACTTCCAGTTGTTTATATCATCCAAGCCAACAGTGCTAAGCATGTTGCTGATAAGAACAAACTATGTGTTGCAGTCATGTAATTTGAGATGAACCACAAGTCGAAAGTTGGAGTTTATCGAAAATTTCGATTTGGAAACTCCTTCGTTCTTGCAGCAACATGCTCAGCACTGTTGAGTCAAACAATCAGTACAACTTTGGAGGATTTTCGTTAACTTCAAAGGAAGAAAAATGACTTTGAAGAAAAGACGATCGGACGCTAGAGGCCATTAGAGGAATACAAAAAGCTGGAAAATGCGGCCATGCGGGTTATATCCAGCTTCTCGCTCCTGTTTAATGTGTTCATAGTGAAGGATAGTAGGAATACTTGCAGATAGGTAGACAGCGGAAATCCAGGTATCTGGAGTTCTAGGGTATGAAGCTTTCTTTTAACACGTTTCGGACCGCGAAATCGCGCGCGGCGAAAAAGAGGGTACTTTTAGCCGTTAGCCAACAAAGGGACCTTATTTCCCAGACTGTGTGCTACATCTGTAATCAGCATGTCAGATAAGATCGATACCCAAAGTTCTGAATGAATTCGAAGTGTTTGAATTTTGTCGCTTGAGAAGGACTTCCGTGCTTTCTTGAAAGATAGAAATAAGAACTCAGTTTCTAACTGTATCCAAAAGTGTCTATGCTGTACACGATACACATCATTATTGAATTCACGGTTTTTCTCATTGAATTTGAAGCAAAGAAAAGTTGCGACGTCGCACACGTCGTTCGCGTTGCCGCACTTCGTTGCAACTGTTGTTCGATTTGTTCTCATACCTCCTAAACAAATATCGGCGGCACAGCTCTACAGAGTTATTTGAAAAGTAGGAGCCCAGGCCTTTGACTTGATAACCTTGGACAAAAAGAAAACCTCCAGTAGAGTTTAAAAAGACCCTTCAAAACTGCGTGCTGCACCATGTGCAGCACCGGTCCGAAACGTGTTAAGCTGCGTTCCCCTCCCCAGCGGAGATGTTAGTGCATGCGGCCCTTAGTAGGGCCCCAAAACTACTTTCACTTGAGATTCAAAGATGTCCAGAGTTGTCTGTACGCTGCCTTCAACTGAGGAGATAGTAGGAAAGCGACCGCTTCGCAGGACACATGCGCAGCGATGCGCGGATTGCTCGCGTTCAAAGTAAACAAATGCGGCTTGTACACCTGAAAATATTGTAAATCTAGGAAGCGTACACCTGAAAATATTGTAAATCTAGGAAGTGCATAGAGAACGCGCGCATCCTCTGATATTGTCATTATATCTGTTTGCCTCGTACTGGCTTGGGCAATAATGACCACAAGGAACTACCCTAAAATCCGTACAATAAGTCCGGACTTATCTGCAGTTTCGACGCGAAAAATCGATGAAAAAACGCCCTCTGCGCCGCCAAAAGTCTACCAGATAAGTCCTCCGAAATCCACTATCAGATAAGTCCCAGGAGATAAGTTCGCCTATCCTGGGCATGAGAAAGCGGACTTATCTGCAGGACTCTTGGCGGCGCGAGGGCGACTCTCATTGTCAAGAAAGCGGACTTAACTGTTACTTCCTTTGCGGACTTATCTGATAGGCGGACTTATTGTACGGATTTTAGGGTAGTATGTTTGCCTTCAAGTGACAAGCCGTCCACTTCACTGAATCTGTGAAGATAACTAGCACAGGTATCTGATTGTCAAAGACAGCGCTTTGATTCAGTGATTTCGCAGTATAATGTAGTTTGCATCACATATAGACACCATATGGACATTGATTCACAGAAAGATGGAAGGCGGATAGTTGATTTTATAAGTAGTTTGCATCACATCACTTATTGCTCACCAGATCGCATCCTTCTCCTAAATTAAGTCGTTGCGCTTTGTACATTACAGGTCCCACAGTTGTCCAGCAACCCTCTTCATGAGAGGCTATCTGAATGCGTGTGATCGCTAAATGACAGAAGTTAAACATCGTGCTGATCTTCCATCTCTAAGTACCAAATCTGTTTTCGACGAAATCAATGCAGGTTTGTGACGACCATTGAGCTATCCCCTTCATGAATAGCCTTGATATGTTTACGTCTAAATAGATTTAGTTTGCTTTTGTCAAACGACGTAAATTAAACCTCACTTATTTGTGAATGGAAATAATAATAAACAACGCCATTTGGCCACACTTGTTCACCATGTATTTTTTTGTTGACGGCTTGGCGTTTCTTTCGACCATTCTTCGCTTCAATATCATCAATAATATCGTTGAATTGTTCGCTGCAAATCACTCAATAGGTCACCACAGTTCCTAATGTAAATTATAACACATACTCTGTTAACACAATGTCACTCTGATACAAAAGTTTTCCTAATCCTGCATGTCTGTTGACTTCCTCTATGGTATCTCCCATTGATCTAAAATGGGTCGTTTCTTCTACCGGCGTACTCTATAATATAACATTCTCAACCAAATTACAGTTCCTCTTGAATAAGAAATATAAGAAATCTCCTTCGCTTACTCTCACGATTCTCTCCAAAATCTGTTCCTGTTGTGGACTACGCTGGAGGCTTTCTTCAATTTCACTTTCGTGTGCTTCAAGTCGTTCGTACTGAGCGACAAGGTCATTCCTATTCAGACCCTATAATAGAAGTTGATTTCAGAGTTGAGAGTCGAGGGATCGATGTATCAGTGCTTACCGTTTCAACTCCATCTGACTTTTGAATCGTTTCGGTTAGGGTAGCACTCACTCTACCTGATATTATACATAGGAGATATAGGAGAAGACAACTCATCCTAAGAGTAATGATGAAGTGGTTTAGCCTCTATCCGACTTTTATAAGCAACACACTTGTCGTAGTGCATCCTTTGTTTGACTGATTCCGTTGTATTTAGAAAATTCTTTCCAAATATATTTTCAGCTGTGCCCTACTATCAAGTAATTCGATGAACATGGATATCGTTACCTAGGTATACAACTGTTTGTACTGCTGGGTTCTCTGGTAAACAACATCCAATGTACGCTATTATGTACTATCGCAAGGTCAGGACACAAAAAAGTGCTTTTACAGGATATCATTTGACCGGATAAGTCACACTCTACAAGATGACGAAAACTCCCTCAATTTCACTTGAATTATAATTCAAGTCCAGAAAGTTTAAATGCCAGAGAAAAACGGGATATTTGTTCAAGAAAATTGTATGGATTACTCATTTCAAGCATATGCTTTCCATTGAAGAGTCTCCAGCTCATTTATATGTTCAATCTTATACTTTTTTCTTGGTTGAAAAGAAAACAACTATTTGTGAGTCGCTGAAGCAATAATGATATTTTTTGATAGTAGATGTAGATTTTCGGAATTTCACAAGACAGTTTTCGAAAACTACCAAACTTAGCTTATATTTGCAGATTTTCACTTGTAAACCAGCCTCGTAGAACTGACCTATGTTTTTCAGTAGTCTAGAATTATTCACGTGGAAAACCATTGCTTCGAAAAACGCAGAAAATCTTCGCATTCTCGACTTCTAGCCAAGAAAATACAGAATTGTACATACACATTGCTGACGTGAAGAAAACTTTGCGTGAGCTTGGGAGATTCTTACAACTAGGGTTTTTTGGACGGAAATCCATTTTCTCAATTTTTCAGGCACTTTTCAACTTAGTTTTTCAGATTTTGGCTTGAAATTCTTGATTAAAATGGCACAGTCGTTCAAAGATTATTTTGCAACGTTTGCTATGCTCTTTGAATGGTATACGCTTTGTTGGTTTTCGTCATGACGCGATAGTACATGATGCTACATGATGCAACATTATTATCCTGACAGCCCATTATATATCGTTCCGAAAGTTCTTTCCCTTATTTTTCACTTGTGGTAAAAATACATAGGATAAAGGAGCGCAAACATCTTAAAGACGATTCGATGCAACTTTTGCCTCTTTCCAGCAATCGTGTTTCCAAACCGTTTGCATTTGTGGTGCCAAAATTGCGAATCCATTGTTTTCGGCACATCCAAGTTCGGCAATTTTTCAAAACTTTGAGTCCCCACTTTTGAAAGAGCTGTCACTGCGGATAAATTAAACAAAGCGTAATACATCAAATTTTTTGATGTTTCAACTAACTTTCCAGAAATGAGGCGCGAAAGCATCCAACACTGAGAAATCTTCGGAATTCAAGAATTTAAAAACTAGATCATATTCAAGTTCGACCTTCGATAAATCTTTGCATAATTTAAATATCTCATAAGTTGTCTTTGAACGGCGGTCACGATCGGTATTAAAACAATTTATTGTTTGGCTAACGTTTCTGACGACGTCGTCTTCAGGGCCTGTAACAAAAATGTACATCGCGTAACCTCAAAATGAACAAAAATGAAGGATGTACTACCGTAGCCAAAAAATTATCACCATATCAAAGCCTCTGCGGCTTTGATCGTCGAAGTATAAGCATTATGAAGAACAAGGCATACCATCACATTCTGCACAGCTTGATCACGAGCACTTAGATCCTCGATGACGAATAAGTGAGAAATGGTCTATTTTGACGGTATGATGCTCAACAGTTCGATATAATAACGAAGACACTCAGCTGGCACTTCACATATACGTTTTTGGTTACAAGCTCTGAAGACGGCTTCATCGCCGAAACCTTAGCTAAACAATGAATTGTTCAAGAACAATCTTGGCCGCCGCTCAAAAACAACCGATTATCGTTCAACGCTAGTTCTACTAAGCGAATAAACTTTGTTCGCTTTCAGATATAGACATTTCAAATTCCATTATATCCATAGGCGCGTCCAAAAATTCACAATCTGGACGATTCACTCCACAAGTTCCACAAATTCGGAGGAGAAACGGCTATCAGAAAGAGGAAAAAAGCTGCACCGAACAGTGCACAAGTTGCTTGTCGGTGGTCTGTTGGTAAGGTCTGGATGAACCAAATATGGGATTCTACACATCAGAAAAATAATTTTGGTAATTTTGAAAAGCCAGGTGGAGATGCCAAAAAAACTTATAGTGCTGCACTTTCTTTGCTCCGCGCAGCTGTTAAAGGCAGTGTCCAGGCAGAAAGTCGATTTTGAGATTCTTTGCTTCTCTGGGTCTATTCGCTATGCTGAATCCGAAAATCCACACTGAATAGCGCGAAAACGGCCAAAAATGGCTCTAACGCAGGATAAATCAGCAGGTGGGGGAGGGGGGGGGGGGGGAGTCTTCACTCCGTGAAGTCACGCTCCCGTTTCCGAAGCGATCTTCCCGCTACCGCTAGCCACCCTGACATCGCCACCAGCCAAGCGTTAACGCGTAACCGAAACCGAGAAGATTGCTCCGGAAGCTGGGACCGTGGCTTTACAAGGTGGAAGACCTCGACCACCTGCTGAAATTCTTCTTGCGTTAGAGCCATTTCTGCCGTTTTTGTGCCCTCTAGTATGGATTTTCGGATCGAGCATAGCGGATAGGTCCACATAAGCAAAAAATCTCGAAATCGATTTTTCCCAAGACACGGCCTGTAAGTAAGGTCCTCAGTCCTCTGGAAGTTCGAAATAACAAATCTGAAAAATCGCCTAACTTGGGCAAGGTAAAAATTATGGGCTCAAAACTTCTGCAAGTCGTAGTAACAAAAGATCTCAGAACATAAGTACAGGATAGGAGAAGAAAAGCTGATCGAATAGTCCTCAAAGTGTCTGTCATCTTTACCCCACGCCTTTTGATAGGTAGAACGAAAGAACTTTTGCGACGACGCAATAAATAGCTCAAAACAAATTTAGTGTGTGTTTTCTATATATCCAGAAGGACAAATTTCCACCCACGTGTATGACATAGACTTTTGGAATGCCCTTTAGTGCTACTATCCCACTCAGTACAAGTCGCTACTGTACGTCCCCCGTAACATTTTAGCTGCGCCGCGAGTGCTCCGCAACCTGCGCTCGGGGACGGAATTTAGGTAGTGAGTTGAGTACACGGTATATATTCAGAACGATAACCCTCTAATACCATCGATAATAATAGATGCCACGCTGCTGACTCGTGGTGATGCGTACCTCAACTCAAACGTGGGTAATTAAACCATTTACTAAGGGTAAATAAACAATAAACAAATAAGCAAGATGTATCTAAAACTACATAACAATGGACTGTGAGATGCCAAAATAGTAATGACACAGAGGCATAATGACTACACAAAATATGTATGCGATCAAAAGTGAATTAATGATATTTGTCATTTCCTCTAAAATACTTGAGTTTTAGCTTGTTTTAGATTTCCTGTTTTCTTGAAAAATCAGATTTGGCGCAGCTGCCGCCCTGAGTCACTCGGTCGCGCTGTTTTTGACAACCTAAAGTAAAAAATAAATAATTAACATAAAGGGTTACTGTTAAGCCTGTTTCGCCTCTACCCCTATACAGGAATACAATAAATGAAAACCACTCCCGAGGCTCTTCAGTAGGGAAGAGTGGTTAACTACTAATAGTGGTATAGTCCTAGCAATTTATACCGGTTTGGTAGGGCAAAAAGATCAAAGGATTAACAATGATCAAGTCTATCAATTACGAATTTAACAAAATTTTTGACATTTTTGAAGGACTGAAGTTCTATATATTTGTATGAAATACATTTGTTGAAAGTGAAGCATTTTATAAAGGAATTGGTAATTATATTTTGTGTATAGCCTAAATCCTTGAGTTGTTTAAAGAGTATTAATAATCTATGTAGAAAACTTTCGAAATTTGTACATGTTCTATAAATTCTAAGAATCTCACTATTTATAGTTGATATTTTGACATTTACACTTATATGTGAAGATGCATGTGTAAATCTATTAACTTTAAACATAAAGTAATCTGTTTTGTTGTATTGTTGCGTAATAATTTTATTATTTACGATTCTTATTTTTAAGTCAAGAAAGTCACATTCTAATTCGCTTTGGTGTGTATTTTTCAACTCTAATATATTATTGTAGGTATCAATCAACCATTTATTTATACTTTCCTCTTTTAAGTTATGTATAATCAATAAATCATCCATATATCTGAAAGGTTTGAATAGGATATTATTTTTAGGATGATTAATGGCGAATTTATATTCAAGATAAGATAACGTCAAATCTGCTAGAATAGGACTAGCATTACCCCCTTGTGGAACTCCTACTTTCTGTATGAAAATGTGTTTTGCAATCTTACAGTAGCTGTTTTCTAATAAATATTGAACAAGGTACAAAATGTCTTCGATTTTGTAAACCCTTTGTCTTGTTTTTTCATTGTAAAAGTTGCAGTAACTAACTTTGTTATTGTTACAAACTACATATTTGCTATTACTATTTTTGAAACATATTTTAAGAATCTCTTTTAGATTGTTGATAATTATTTTATGAGGAATGTTTGTAAACATGTTAGTAAAATCGGCTGAAAACAGTTTAAGGTTTTTTGCATTAATATGGTTAAGTTTGTGGGATATATTAATATCATTTATAGACCAATATGTATCAAGACAATTTTTATTAATGTATACAATATTAGTATAGTTCTTAAAATGGTTTCGAAAAAAGTTGAAAATATGCATTAGTTCTTCAGATAAAGGTTTAATACTGCTGTTCGAAGCACCTGTAATAAATCTAAATTTAACCGGATTTTTATGTAATTTTGGAATACAATAAATATTTGGAATAGTACAACTTTCATTAAATTTGAGATTATGGTTTTTAGAAAATTGCATATGTTTTGTGATGATGTTACCAATGTCTAATGTTCCAAGATAATCATAAATAGGAGAAGTATTTGTCATGTTAATCAATCCCATTTCTGACATTAATATTTTGAGATAAAGTTTTTTGCAAATAATGCCGTAATTCGAACTAGCTTTGTCTAAAGGGCAAAATATGAAGAACTTTTGATAGTGTTTAATATTCGAAATAGGAAGGCTATAATTATTATTATCAATATTATAAATTAATCTACTATAGTTTTTTAGAAAATGTCTATATAATTCGTTTTGTATGGTATTTGAGACAGCATCGTCTAAAGAATATTTTGTTTTGTATTTTTTGCAAATTCTGTTAAATAGATCAAGCCATAAGCTTTTGATTTGTTCTGCAGAATATCTATATGGATATCTTACTTTTGTACCTTTATTCAAAACATCATATATAGGTTCAGTTTTGAATATGTTTATATCTCCTGTGACAACATGTTTATGTGTAGGTTCTACATATTGCTGGTAATTATTACAAATACAAGGAACGTCGTCTATGTTAAGGTTGTGAAGATTATTAAGGAATTTATTATAATTATATATGATACTAGAAGCATATTTTGTGTATTCATATATTATTCTAATAGGTTGATAAGATTTGGAGCTGTATGTTTTTATGTGGTTTATGATAGATGTGTTATTTACTATTTTGTTTATATTGGTATTATCTAAAATGCTATCATAATAAGGAAATTTTATATTCATATATGTGGTAGTAGCTTTTTTGTCGGGTACTTTGCTAAAATGGTAATGACAGAGTATACTATATAATGCATACTTAAAATTAGATGGTATATCTAGAAATTCAGGACTGAAGGTTGATATATTGATTAGTGAAGAAATATAATATTTATTTTTATTTTTAATGAATTTATAGAGTTCATAATATGTCGGGGAATGATTGATGAAATTTTTTAGTTCTTCAAGTATAGATTGTCTGGATATAGGTTTTCTTTTTTTATTGATTTTATTATTCCCTCGATTATTTCTGTCTTTAGATATGCTAAGATTGAAAAATGGATGATTAATTTTATGATTTAATGGGTTCTCAATCATGGTTAGGTTTCCGTAACCTTTTATGTTATCATTAAAGCCAAAGGGCATAGGTGTCATTAATAGTTTTATCCAAAAAAGTTCTTTTTCTCTAAGTATATTCTGATCAACATTTTCTGGTGAATTATCCAATATTATAGCTGTAATATTATTAGGATTGCAACTACTATTTTTGAAATGTTTATAAAAAAGTTTATTGTCATGCTTACTTTTGATTCCCCGTAAATGCTCTTTTATTCTAACACTAAGTTTTCTTTTGGTAATACCAACATACTGCAGTCCACAATCATAACATGTAAGGCAGTATACCAAGTGTGTTGAGTTACAGTTTGCATTTGAAGTCTTATACGTTTTGATGTTTAGCTTAGTCGTGTTAGATTTTATGAAATTGTTAGGAGTTAATATGTTTGTACAGATATTGCATGAATTATTACAAGTAGTGCCTAAATTATCATTTCCAAACTGCAGTAGGTTGTATTCGCCGTTTACCTTAATCCTTTTGAAGAACGTACCCTGAAAGTAAGAAGATGAAGTGTGAATAGTTTGCGTACTTTTGTTTTTAAGCCAAAAATCTAAGGTAAAGAACGGCCTAATCCCATACCAGAGGGAAGGTTACTCTAGGTTTCGGAAGGGCTGCTTCCAGGGGGTGGCGCTCCCTAAAAAAATAATACACCGGAGGCGTAGTACTTACCCTCCCTTGCCAGTAGCTACTTGTGTGAACCCCATCGGTAGTATTATTGAAATGAAATAGAAGGAATGAAGAATAAACTAACCTTAGTATAAGGTAAACACAACCTAACCCCTTATGTGTATGGCACAATTAAAAATATAGATATGGGTTTACAATTAGGCAGTTTTCGGTTAGTATGAGTGAAAAAAAGGGGTTGTTATTGGTATAAACATAATATATTATTACTAGTACATTAATCAGTTAACGGTAGTTAGTAAGTTGTTATGTTTAGTGTATTTGGGATTATTTTAGTAGTTTTATTTAAATATTTTGAATAGTAAGAGAATAAAAGATTCGACCCAAATTATATGTAAGGATATACAAACTACAGTATTACCTATACATTGATTTCCAGTATATAATAATATCAAAGTGTCAAAAAGTATTAATTCTTTGGTCATCATATCAAAATGTGCTCTAATGACATGTGAAAGATACTCAATTAGGTTACGCAGCAAAAGAATTTTTTGACTTCAGTTTTTTAGGCCAGTTCATTCGAAATTTATTGTTATGTAATTGTGTTATTTTAGAGCATTTTGACATAGCATTGCCTTTTATTTTAAATAAATAACTACTAACTAATTAATTGATTGCAGATGGATTTGTCTGAGCGTAAAGAACGCTTTGTGGAGGCAGTCAACATCAGGGTAATGGAAGAATTCGTCAAGATCGTGAATCTTCCAATAGCAATGAAAAAGAATTTCGACTTGGTAATTGAAGATGTGCTACACATTTTAGAGTAAGTCCTTTAATTGAAATTATATATTTTATTATCAAAGTATTTTTTAGATATGATAAAAAAGACGATAAATTCCCGCTCACTTGGCCAAAGCCGAGTGGATTTGGATCAACTACTTTTGCGATCAGCGTGAGTTTTTGATATGTATTTTAATCTTGAAATTTGTTTTTGTTAATGCATTTAAATTTTATTGTATACCTATATTTTTATGTATGTATTATTGTATGAAGTATGTTCTCGTGTGTAGTATGTCGTTAATTTTTTTTTTTAAAGTTTGCAAATATGAGAGTGCGGTATCTTGCAAACCTCGCATTGCTTGTTTACTTGTTGTCGTTTGGCGACACTTAGGAACCGAGCTTAATTAACTCCATTCGGGGCTGCAGGATACAGTCATGCTTGCTATCGATTGCTCCCCAGGACATGGCGACAAACTAAGCCCCGCCCTTCTGAGAGCCTGTTTTGAAGCCTGATTAAGGAATGCTGAAAAGCGCATTGAACTTCAAGTCACTAGAACTGGCTCTTAGCCGAAACTGCTAGCTTCCTAAGTTCCCGCACCCATGGGCTTAATTTCTCTACAGTCATACTATGTAGAGAAATTAAGCCGGTTGCTAGTACCACTCCGCTGCTACTAGCCGGTGTTTCTAAATTGCGCGACTTTCTCAACTAATTTTAGGGATGAACACCATTACCCCCCCCCCCCCCCCCCCCCCCCGAGAATGTTGTGCACAGAGATTTACCCTCGTGCATTAATTTTTGTACTCTTTCGAAAAAAATCTTTATTTTTTTGTATTGATAAGGAATTCGGTAACTATTTTGTTTATGACTAGCACTTTTATCTACCCTTATAAGCGCTTTTGTTTTCAGGGATAAAAATGTAAGAAGTGATCAACGGTAGAAACAGTTAGAATTTCCCATGGAATTAGGTGGACATCAGTCCTCGTGCCAAACTCTAAGTCGCAAAATTTAGCCCTTGATTTGCTTCGCACTATTAGGATTGTCATAAAAGCGTGTATGTAAGCAAGATACGGTTACGAATGAAATGAGAAAAATTCGCTACTTTTCCGTTATCCGGACCCATTTTTTCAAAGAAGGATAGTGCTTCATTCCTTGTACCATATTTGGTCCCAACATCATGGAAAAGAGTGTAAACTTTCTGCCACATGTCAAAAAAAAATCTTACATGCCATCTACGTGCCTAATATTTTACCAAGAGTTTGTGTTGCCTTACCGGCGTAAGTTCAACTTTTGTAGTCAATATTAGCCCCATCTTCGATCAAACAATTTCCGAATAACATTTTTATTTAATAACGTCATCCTGTTATCAATAAACAGACTAGACCTGCCCGGAATAAACAAGTGCGCTAAGGTTCCATTATTGAAGCAACGAAACAAGCAGCAGCGAGGTACTTCAAGCCATAATTCAAAATCTTTCTTGGCTAAACTTGCATGGCGGAAAGTTTGAAGAGAAAGAATCTTGAATGTTTGCTAGAAGTGATCAAGACATTCTAATAATGGTTCCAGGATGTTTTGCTCTTATAGAAAACAGTTAAACAGCTTTCAGGTAATTACAAAATCTCTTTTACCTCATTGGAAATGTTTACGAAAAAACATGTCGAAATGGACTAAGCCGTGTCAAATTTTTCTCTGACACGTGGCGTGTAGGCAGCCATCGTAGATTCTATGGAAAATTGCTCTTACAGGGGACGCTACCTAACTAAGCTCGGCCTTTTGGCAAGAGACATATACCCTCGATATCATCCCATATGTCTTCCCTCAACATGACGTGGATTACGTGGCTTGATGAGGCGCCGCCTCGCCTCGGGCTCGCGCCATGTTGCGAGCGCATCATTTGGCGCGACGTGGCGCTCAACACAACGTGGCGCAGGCTTTTCCACGTTCTTCTTGTTGCTACATCACGTCGAAAATGCGCACAGCAAGCCCGAGGCGAGGCGGCGCCTCATCAAGCCACGTAATCCACGTCATGTTGAGGGAAGACGTATGGGATGATATCGAGGGTATATACAGAACGTGCTGAGGCATCGAAATACAAATCCAATCTTTTGTCGCTAAAAAGAAACTCAAAGCAAGTGTACAGTGAATCGATGAGCTTGCCAATTTTGCGCAGGAAAAAGTCCATAACTCGCTTTAGAATGGTGCGCGGCAGCTAGGAAAAGCGTATTTGGAATCAGCGTTCAAAGCTGATTTAGAATGCATATGTCTCTTGCCAAAAGACTGAGCTAAGTGAGGTAGCTTTTCTTATTAGAAACAAAGTACGTACCTCATGAAAGCTTTTCAAAAAAATGGGTCTGAATGACGGAATAGTACCAAAAATTCCACGGAACTTGGGAAATTTGCAAGGTTCGCAGGTTTCCTCAAATCTTTATACATTTACACGCAAACGCCGATATGGTTTTGTTTGCACACAGTTGCTTCTTTTGAAAGCTTTGACAAGGATTGATACAAAGTTGAATTCTCACTTGACTGATTTGTAAGCATAGTATCGGTTGTGTGCAAATTCACTTTCTCATTAAGACATTCAGCTAGTTTTCCCTTTAATAATAAGGTTCTCCTATAGCCTTGCCTTCTTCACTTTAATGCCTATCACCGCTGCCATAATAAACCTATAAGGCCTCAAGCGAGTAGTAGAAAACTTTGTAAGCGGCGTACCACATGTTTTTTAGGACGCAGTGTCGCCAATGCGATTATTCGCTCTTTTCACAAAAAATAATGAGGAAGCTTGCATTGACGGTTTGCTCACTTTCCTTATAATGAAGCATAATAAGCGTCAGAAAGTTCCATCCGACAATTAGTTTTTTCAAAGAACTTTGATTCGTGGAACTCATGCAAAAAACTCACCAGAGAAGGCCAAAAAGGAACAGGCGAAATGAAATTTACACACACTTATGGTTTTCATTATCGCTCTGCCTAATAGTGTAGCGTAGAAAACACAGATTTTTAGTAAGCAGCAGATCAGATGAGCTGTAGAAAACGCTTCCGCTAAATCCAGCATCATCACCAGATTTTTTCAGTCCTCGGTTTTTGTAAAATGACAGAATATCACTTTTACTTTGCCCTGAATAAGATGCGAAGGTCACCTAAGGTGATATTGACGTTGCATTGCCATTAACGAGCATTGAACCATTTTTGCAGGATTCTAATAAGGAATTATCTAAGATATGCATCAACTTGCACCACTACCTTTCCTAATCAAATGAGGAAAGAAAGATAGGCTTGCTGCTGACGGGGAAAAAGTACTTGGTTACCGTGGCTATTCGTGATCATGACATTCGCTTTGAACATTGATTTCAAAACTGTGTTTACAGGATATCCGTCGACGACCGCCCCGTTTCGTGCATTTAGACCACCGCAGTGTTTTTTGGGACCTTTCCAGCTTTACACTACGCTCCAGCACGCGGGGGATTGGCAGCTCGCAATGTCCCTGTCCTTTAACCTCTTATTAATTGAGCATTTTTTATCATTTTTCATCTTTTTCATTTAAGGCAGTCTCGTTCTCCCTTTCCTCCACGTTTTCTTGATGATCGATAACCTTCAAGTCCTACTTTGTTGGATACTGAAGGGTCAGGAGAAAATGAGTTTTGGCACACTTCTCAAATTCCTTTCCCTTTTACTACCGAACTCTCAATCGTGAACCATCGCCAACCATCGCCTCTGGCAAAGTTAAGAGAAAGCTTTCTTTATAAGCGTGGTGGTATCATGTCTTTCATTCAAATGAGACCACGCAAATGCTTACTTCAGCACTCTACATGATGTCTACAATGTAGGAGTGCTGAAATAACCACTTCAGTGGTCTGTCCCAAGAAAATGGCAGGAGTGTGTAGTAATATGGTCGAAACCAACGAATGATGTGATGGTTTAATCATGATTACATCGTGGTAAGCATGATCATCTTCTTACGGCCGTTCAGTTCAATCGGTCATACAAAATTATGAAACACTAGCTGGCTTACCCGGCTCCGCCGTATCCGGACCAAACTTGACACACATACATTTCGGGCCCCGGCGGGTGTCACAGTCCACTTTTCGTTATCGATCGATGTCGATTTTACCGATTTTTATCGATTTTTTTGCAGAGTTCACCTACAGGGCTAGGAGTTGGCACAAGGGGGGAAGTGAGCATGGGGATTCCGAATACAATATTAGTTTTCAGAATTATTGATTACTTTTATCGATTTTATCAATTTTTTTGTAAAATTTGACCTGCGGGGCTGGGAGTTTGCACAGGGGGCAATCGAGCATGCAGATTACGAATACAATATTAGTTTTCAAGATCGTCCATTACTTTTATCGATTTTATCGATTTCTTGCAAAATTTGAGCTACGGGGCTGGAAGTTGGCACAGGGGGGTAATCGAGCATGCTGATCACCCCCTTGCAAAAAAATCGATAAAATCGATAAAAGTAATCGATAATCCCGAAAACCAATATTGTATTCAGAATCCCCATGCTCGATTACCCCCCTGTGCCAACTCCGAGCCCCGTAGGTGAACTCAGCAAAAAAAATCGATAAAAATCGATAAAATCGATATCGATCGATGACGAAAAGTAGCCTATGACACCCACCGGGGCCCGAAGTGTATGTGTGCCAAGTTTGGTCCGGATCGGTTCAGAAATGGAATTTTCTATTCGGAACATACGTACACACATACAGACAGTCAGACATACAAACAGACATTCAGCTTTATATATAAGATGCAAGTTACTTTCGAAAAACCATAATTGCTTCATGCTTGTTTCATTCTAAACCAAACTATGAATTAATCAGCAGGTTAACACCATTGTTTCCTTATCAGGTAGACTAATAAAAACAGCATTTCATTTCATGAGACGTAGACATGAAACCACCATATCATAGTTTAAAATGAAAAAGTACCCCCGACCACTTTTTCGTTTGAAACAATGATGTGTTGGTTTTGCAAGTTAAGAAGAGTGAGGGAGATCATTCTGCAACTTACTTTGAGAAGCTTACTTGTTTACAGCCTAGATAAGGTTATAGGAAGGTGCCAGGCTGGAGACCGAACTGCAAATTTGGTAAAGTGCAATGATTGCCGACAAGCATGAGAATGGTTGGAGTTTCGATCTCCTCCAATGACTTTGCTTTGCAAGATAGCATTTCGGTTTACTATTGGTCAATTCGTGGTTTCGTTGAAAAAATGATGTGAAGCTGCTGATTAGCTGGTGTCATGAAAACACAGTTAACATGATGGTTTCGACCATATTATTACCACTCCAGTTTTTTATAGAACATTTAAGAAAGCAAGCCCTCTCAATCGTAGCCGCGATTTCCACTACTGCAACTATGAAAGAAACCCGTTCTGTCTTCCGACTTTGCCCGGCGCGATGTTCTTACATAGACATGAGACGAGTAACTGCCTGAAATGAAAGCTAAGAATGCAAGGAGGTTAAAGGAGAAGGATGCTGCGAGCTTCCAATTCCCCGCACTCTGCAGCTGCTTTAACTGTAAAGCTGTAAAGGTTCTAGAAACGCACACGCACCGTGATGTGAATGCGCGAAACGGGGCGGTCGTCGACGATACAACGTCAATTATCCTTTAGTTGAGGAAAATTGATTGATTCTTCAGAAAAACCTTATCTCCTCGCATCTGTCAATTTGCGATAGAGTATACAAGTGTCGCTATGTGCTCAAGGTGTCGAGTGGTCGAGCGGTTAGCTGTGTCGATTATTGCGCAATGGATGCCGGTTTGATCTCTGTCAGTGCCGAAACTTTCAAAGGCTACTGCATGACGAAGGCGCAGAAGCTGTATTAGCTGAGAGGGTGCGAACGCGGCGCGCGCCTATCCTCATCGTTGTAAATCCTGCGCGTTATGCGCTCTGCGGCTAACAAACCCGCGTTCGCACCCGAAGATATTGCGCCTTCGTCATGCAGCAGCCTATAAGTTCGCTTTCTCGAGCGCTATTTTTCCCAGAAAAGCGTTCCGCAGATAACGAAGTAGTTTCAAGTTTAGCGTTTTAAGACGAGCATTCTGATATATAACAAATTTCAAAAGGTCACGATAACCAGCACGGTCAAGCGTGGGGTGTGGCTCACACCTGGGGGGGGGGGGTCGTATTGAGGGGTCAAGGAGGGGGTTGGGGCGTTATCGAGGTGATTCTGCTGTTAGCGATAACATGATTCGTTTACAATGTCAGATAGGCCTATCATGCAAAATACTAACACGTTATGTTTTGGCCTATCATCGTAAGAACAGTAAGCATATAAAAAGCCCTAAAAAATAAGAGCATCATTTTATAATTAGCATGTCAGTTAACTCCTGTGGGCCAAGTTTCAACGAACTCTGAGATTTCAAAATATTGAGCCACCCAAGCACAATGGGTCATTTTCGAACATGTTAACTTCTTTCAGAGGTGAGTTAACTACTTCTTTTGCACCTAATACGAAGAACTTCTACTTCCTGCTCACATTAGGGCTCCCACATCAAATAGCCTCCGAACCAAGGAATTAAGAGCAAAGCAAAATCTCGTTTTTCCCATATATCGGACTAGAGAGAACCAACGACCCCGCCCCCTCACTTTTGTTTAAATTACGAAACTTAGGCTTCAAATATACGTCGTCTTCCCTCGCAAGTTATGCAGTGCATGCCTTAGCATGTTACTGTTGCCCAGAATCTCCGCAGTATTCTCCATTTGCATAGGTAAGAAAAAGGAACTACATATTTTCCAAGAAGAAAAAATTTTAGAAAAATTCCTACTGTATAAAGAAGAAGGTTAAGTATTACAAACAATATAAAAACGTAGATATTTGAACGATTTGAAGTAAGTTAATGTGGGTGTGGCAGCCACAGCTTTTCTGGGGTTGTGCTACACCCCACTGACTTACTTTCAAAGACAATTTTAGGGAACAAGTTATAAAGAGTTCCATAATCAAAACTATGTAATTTCTGTAAAAAGTGATTAGAGCTGATTCCGGCTTCTTTCGTTTGAGCGTTAGTTGCTGGAAGCACAACCACACTGTAAGGCCCCGGACAGACTTCACGCGATTTGATCGTCGCGACTCAATCGCCCACATTTCCATTCATTTTCATTTCACATTCAAAAATTTCGGGCTGGAAAAGTATCACAATCGAAATGCAAGTTGATCGGCATGGAATGATGTTGTAACAGTTGTCTCGTCACGATGCAGTCGCGACGATCAAATCGCGTGAAGTCTGTCCGGGGCCTAAGGCCTCAGGCAGAGTTCACGCGATTTGATCGTCACTATTGTGATAGTTTTCCAACACGACTAATCGTGACTAACTATCACAACCGAGATACAAGAATATCGGCATACAATGATATTGTTACAGTTGTCTTGTAGCAATTAATCGCGACGATCGCGTGAACTCCGCCCGAGGCCTAAGCGAAAAAATTGGACAAATGAGATTTTTGCTGGCTTCTTTTGATAGTAAGATTGTTATTTGAAGCAGAATTTACGATATGGCAAATAGGAAGTAGTGCTTTGTACTGAATAGAAAGAGGTAGCTAATTCACTTTTGAAATACCAGTGCGTCACCTCTGCTTCGCAGAGGCTCGCACTGGTCCTACTATCTGCACGCCTCACTCATTCTTCGACAATAGAGAAATTGAAACTCGAGCTATCACGAATAGTTTGTAAACAACTATTCATTCCAAAAGCTTTTCCAAATGAGATCGGTAATTTCGCTTGAACGAAACTTTTTCCAAAAGAACAAATGCAAATTTGAATAGGTTTTTGGACTTTTCATGACTCGGTGTTCACCAAAAGATGCAATAATGACCGTGGGCTACATCTCTGTGCAAAAATCTTTTCAAATGATAGGGTAAAATCTTGGCAAATTGAACATCTACGCAACCAATCCTTTTTGGCGTCGTTTTCGCAAAGTAATAAAGTTTAGTTCAAATTTTTAGGCTGAAGTCCATGGCTTGCACATTAACTTGTCAAACATATCCGTGACTTTGCAAGAAGTTGTGCTAGAGGCTCAATTTTACTGGCCAAAAGCTAAGTGAATCCGATAGACGTGCATTTTTTGAGAGATCCACGCAACGGATTCGCTCGTGCTTTAGTATGGTGAGCACTCATGTTGGCAGCATGCGCTGTGCAAAATTTGGGCTCAGGAGGTTGGCTGGAACACGTTCTACGAGTTTCGTGACAGACAGACAGACTTACACACAGACACACACACACACACACACACACACACACACACACACACACACACACACACACACACACACACACAAAAACACGTAAACATCCTTAGCCCGTTATTATAAGTTATGATAGTTAACCATGTTTGAAAATGGCCTCTTCACTTCAAGCGGCCCAATATTGGAATCCACAGAATTCGTTAAAACTTGGCTCACAGGGATTTTACATGTACGAATTTATTAATGATTATGCTTGGTAGAGCATTTATGTCAAGCCTGCGGTGGGCAAACGAAAATGGAAGAGGAGGGGTATCAAGACAGAACCTAGGGCGGGGGGGGGGTCGTATCCGGCGGTTGTGTGCCACGCTCAGAGGTGCGATAGTGGGAGACGATTCTCCCCCTACCTTCACTTTGAGCTGGTGCAGGGTGACCAGCTTTACTTTTGGAAAAAAATTTTTTCGCTGGACGATAAAGAAGGAAAATAAGCAAAACAAACGCGAAAAAGATTATTGAAAGCATATTTTTATGTATACGGCGGCATATATCATTACTTATAATAACGGGCTAAGATGTTTACGTGACTTTGTGTGTCTGTCTGTGTGTGTGAGAGTGTGTCTGTTACGAAATTCGTAAAGCGTGTTCCAGCCAACGTCCTGAGCTGAAATTTTGCACAACGCATGCTACCCACATGAAAGTCCAACACACAGAAGCACGAGCGGATTCGTTGGGTGGATCTCACAGAAACTGCGCGTTAAAAGGATCTACGTTGCATTTGGGCCGCAAAATTGGGTCCGTAATTCCACTTTCTGCAAAGTCGCGGATGTTTATGCCAAGTAAATGTGCAAGCCATGAATTTAGGCTCAAAAAGTGATCAAAAGTCCATTACTTTACAAAAACGGCGCCAAAAAGTATTGTTTGCGTAAATGGTCAATTTGCCAAGGTTTTACCAGAGCATTTGACGAGATTTTTGCACAAGGATCTAGCTCACGGTAACTGCTATTCTTATTGTAACTGTCAAGACCATAGAAAAATCAAAAACCCATAAAAGTTTGCGTTTGTTCTCCTGCAAAGAGTCTCATCCAAGCGAAATCACCGATTTCAAATTAAGAAGCTTTCGGAATGAGTAATTGTTTACATTTTGTTCGTGATAGTCGGCATTGCTCGGTGAGTTCCAATGCCATCACTATACGAGAATGAGTGGGACCTAGATAATAGAGTCTGCGAAGCAGAGGTGACGCACTGGTATTTAAATAAACGTGTTTAGTAAATGGTGAAATCAGAAGTAAATATTAGCGGGACTGTACGGATTTTATTGAGTAAATTTTGTCATAACGTACTGCGAAGAAGTAGGTCGATCCAGGGAATAACCGCCGAGAACCAGAATTTGGAATAATAAAATAACGATAAATTATGCGAAATTCTCACTTTGTAAATCTTGCAGTTGAAGATGTCAGCAATTGCGACTTCATAGGTTTCAAAGAGTAAATGTGCTCTATCAGATAGCGAAAAGATCGAGTCGATTTGAGAGATAGTCGCCGACAACCAGAATTCTAAAAAAATTACGCCATTTTAGCGTGTTTAATGACAGTTGACACTTAAACTCACTAAATCTTGAAAGTGAAAGTGTGTGATGTTGCAACTTCATAGGTTTTGTAAAGTAAGGTTTGCTTTATTAGAACGTATCTTAGCCGTACCGATCCATTGAAACAGCGCCGAGATCTAGGGTCTTAAAAAAACAGGTAAAAAAGCGCTTTTTGAAATTCAACAGCTTATAACTTCTTAGAGCTGCATGAATCATGTTGCGACCTCATAGGTTAGATTCTATCAACAAGAGCTTTCAGATGTTATATGATATGTGGAGGTTTAGGGCCTCCTACGATTCATGCCCGCGAGGGGAGAGTTCATCAGAAAAACTCCCTTCGCAGCCTCCATCCAATACATTAGAGTGGGCTTGGGGGAGGCTTCGACTCCCTTCGCAGCCTCCATCCAATACATTAAAGTGGGCTTGGGGGAGGCTTTGTGATGAAAAGTCTCCCCCCACGGGCATAAGTCGTAGGAGGCTCTAAACCCCCACATATTATATATCATCTGAAAGCTCTTGATGATAGAATCTAACCTATGAAGTCGCAACATGATTCATGCAGCTCTAAGAAGTTATGAGCTGTTGAATTTCAAAAAGCGCTTTTTTACCTGCTTTTTTAAGACCCTAGATCTCGGCGCTGTTTCAATGGATCGGTGCGGCTAAGATACGTTCTGATAAAGCAAACCTTACTTTACAAAACCTATAAGTCGCAACATCACACACTTTTACTTTCAAGATTTAGTGAGTTTAACTGTCAACTGTCATTGAGCATGCTAAAATGGCGTAATTTTTTTAGAATTCTGGTTGTCGGCGACTATCTCTCAAATCGACTCGATCTTTTCGCTATCTGATAGAGCACATTTACTCTTTGAAACCTATGAAGTTGCAATTGCTGACATCTTTAACTGCAAGATTTACAAAGTGGAAATTTCGCATAATTTATAGTTATTTTATTATTCAAAATTCTGGTTCTCGGCGGTTATTCCCTGGGTCGACCTACTTTCTTCGCAGTACGTTGCGACAAAATTTACTCAGTAAAATCCGTACAGTCCCTTTAACTTTTACTTCGAAATACACCATTTACTAAACACGTTTATTTAAATATAAATATATGCAGTCGTATACATTAAAACATGCTTTCAATAACCTTTTTTGCGTTTGTTTTACTTATTTTCCGCGCATTGGCGGCAACGACCTGGAAGGATAGGCTCAGTCGACGTTAACGCTCCCCCCCTCTCCCCCCCCCCCCCGTCGAAGTTTTTGGGAGATGAATGTCCGGCACTACCACCTTCACTTGTGGCCGACCAGTGGTAGCTGAGACCACTTTTACTTTTGATGGGCGCGGCTCCCCATCGCACCTCTGGCCACACTTCTTGCTCGACCCTGGACAGAACTTATGCAGCAGCGTAGCGCAGACATGGGAAATAAATTCTCGACTGTGAATATGATTCGCGCTGCAGCTTGAACACTGCTTTAGGCCCCGGACAGACTTCACGCGACTTAATCGTCGCGATCTGATCGCCAAGATTTCCATTCATTTTCATTTCACATTAAAAAATTTCGGGCTGGAAAAGTATCACAACCGAATGCAAGTTGATCGGCATGGAATGATGTTGTAACAGTTGTCTGGTCGCGATTCAGTCGCGACGAACAAATCGCGTGAAGTCTGCCAGGGGCTTTAGATGAAGCCCCACAATCAATTTCCACGTGAAAGTGACACGTGCCGGAATGAGATGGGGTCCAGAAACGACTTTACAAGCGTAACAAGTGTGGACTAGGATACATTGTTGCTTTCACGCTTAAGAAGTATATACAGTGAATGACTTTACGTGAAGTTTTTCTGAAGATTATATCTCTTTTCTATGTTGCTATACTGGCTTGGACTGCGTATGAAATCCTCCAGAAGAAGTAAGTACAACCGCTTTTTTTAGTAGAAGATGAGTATGTTTCTATCGTACACAAGCACCACTGATGCAAACACTGCATAGGTGTTATTCATTTCACAGCTTAGTGTCCTGGCATGACCAGCCAACTCGTTCTCTTTAACGAGGTTCTCCCATTATTCGCTGCAACTGCCTCTTCGTCTTGTGGATTGCGATCTCGGCATTGAGGCGCCACAAAAACTTGGTGTTGTGCTTTTTTGTCGAAATCACATATTTCAATGCTGAGGCACTCTTGCCTGACAAGAATTCAGGTTTCTGTTACGATAATCTGATTCCAGAATCTTCATTACATTACAACATTATTGTCTCTCTATGCTTTACAACTATTAGGATTGGTAATAACAAGTAAGTCTTCATTAATACTCAAAATATGATTAGCACAGAACGGGAACGAAATGTTTTGATACAAGTAGCTTTTTCCAGCATGACCTTACGGAGTTTGCATCAGATTTCTGAGAAGTTAGTGTGCGAAGGTTTATGTTTCTCAAGTTGTAGCTAACAGTACTGATTTGCTTAAAAAAAAAGCCCCGCCGGCTTTACATTCCTTTAAAATACACCTGCACCATGCAGAGTGTTTGCAAAAACTAACTGAGGTGCCTTGCAATCAAAAGCTTTATCCAATAGGCCCATTTCTTGGTCGTGGTTGATGGTTCTATAATCCACTCTTCTGCTCTTAAGATGGTAGAGTCTTTACTCATCGAGTAAGGCCTCGAGCAGCGTTCACGCAATTTGATCGTTGCGATTCAATCGCTACATACAAATGTAACGAGTTCATTGCATGCCGAACTTCGAGCATTTCGGTTGTGATAGTTTTCCAACACGACTAATCGTGACTAACTATCACAACCGAAATACAAGAAGATCGGCATGCAATGAACTCGTAGCACTTGTTTTGTAGCGTTTGAATCGCGACGACCAAATCGCGCGAACTCTGTCCGAGGCCTAATGGTGAGCATAGAGAAAAACTGTAAATAACTACTCAATCTGAAACTTCTCCATGTAAGATCGGTCACTCTAGATGGAAGAAACTTTCTGCAGAAGAATACATTCGAATTTGAATAGCCACTGATTTTATTATAGCTTGATAGACGCCACATGCGCAACAGATGATGCTTTTTACATCTTAAGTGAGAATTTTCTCAACTCACTAAAGTAACCTCAGGTAGACAACGTTTCATGCAATTATGTCTATCTGACGACGCTTTTGAACAATGGCTTTTTGAAAGCTTCTTTGGGATGTAGGCTTCAAGTTTTCGACGAATAGACTCACTGCGCAGAAATCTCAAGGGCTTGAACAATTGTGACAATTAAAAGTTATGTGTAAGCGTGAGATGCGATTATTGAAGAAATTAGCAAAGGAAGGATACTTGATCAAGTGGCGCACGGAAATTTACTACACGGAAATTTCTTGGAGGGCTCCCTAAACGGCCCTCAAAATTCTCGCTTTTTTTTCCAAATCCACCAAGGGAGTGCGTCCTCTTCCTCCGCCTTAAAGGCCCTACAGTGGCATAGTGTAGAAATTTGCTACAATTGTTTTATCGAAAGCTAAGCGGAAAATCAAGGCGCTGTTTTATCCGCGCTCCGCTTCCTGCACTAGTACTTGCTATATTTCTTATATCTAGATCAGCACTACTTCCTGTGCCTTCGTTTCAAAATTTACAATTTTTAATACAATGCCGGAACATCGTAATCCACTGTTTCAAAATGACTGAGGGTACTGAGCGGAATTCCCTCTTCCTCAAAAAAAGGAAATTTCATCATTCGAATGAACAGGAAAATGTCAAGTATGCCTGCTATATAAGTTTTTCACAACGATTGCGCCACACTCAATAAAACTTAATTTTAAGAGCAAGCTGAATTTTACAGTATTGCCTGTATGAAACACATCCAGATGACGTGAAGTTCTTACAAGGAAACGATACTTAGCGTTCGTGGCCTTTTGAGATGAGATGTATATCATTATACTTGTCTCGAAACGCTTATTCCGAATCTGACTTCCGCTTCTGCTGATCATTCCTCTGAAAGGAGTTATGGAGGATTTTCGAGCCAGGTTTGGCCCTCCGAGGGCAATACGATCGGAGTGCCGATACCTCTGCTGAGCTGTGATGTAGTGGTTAGAGCGATAGCCTCATAAGTTGATGCATTTGTGGGTTCGATTACTTTTGTTTTTTACAAAACGTTTAGTTTTGTATTGTCTCAATCAACATTCTTGTTGAAGGTTAGGCATTCTCGAGGTAAATACATGCCCTTACTCCAAAAAAAACCAACAAAAAGTCATTTTTTTATGAGTGCTTCTTAATTGTTCTGAAAGGTGTTTATAAAAATGAAAATGAATAGAAAATTATGTTAAACACAGTGGTGGAAATCTATGACAAAGTGATCAAAACATAGGAGATGTTCGCAGTGAGCGCACCGGATAAAGAATAAGTCGTTGCAGTTGGCGTTCTCGCACTCATCCAGCAATTCACGCGAAAAGCAGTTTCGTACTGGGGATTGGAACTGACCAAAATGCTCATCAAGGTAGCTTGCAGCATACTACGGGTTTTGTTCAAATGAATTTACTCGAATTATGATTAATAGATACATTTTAGGCGAACAGTAATTAATTCTCCAAATTTTCCATATTTTTTGAAGAGGAAGGGCATGCATTCACCTCGAGGATGCCTAACTTTCAAAAAGAAGATTAACTGAGGCGATGCAAAACTAAAAAACAAAAAGATCCGAACCTACACCTGTATTAACTTATGAGGCTATCACTCTAACCACCACACCACAGCCTACCAGAGGGAACTGCCATTCCAATCGTATTTCCCTCGGGCTGCCACACTTTGCTCGAAAATCCTCCATAACTCCTTTCAGGGAAACGATCAGCAGAAATGGAAGTCAGATTCGGAATCAGCGTTTTGAGACGAGTATAATGGTATACATCTCATCTCAAAAGACCACGGACACTAAGTATCGTTCCCTTGTTAGTATCCGCTGGTAGCACTGTTTGCTTGTTATGATAATCTTCGTTGTATGGAGGAAAGCAAGCAGTAGCGCTCAAGCGTAACACGCCATTTATCAGAATTTATCGAGGTTTTGGACCTAGCTCAAGCAAGACAATGGGCAACTGCTAAAAGGAGTGAATGAAAGACTTAGCTATTTCATCGCCTTTCGACACTGCCAATTAGGAAGAAAATTCATCAGAACTCTGTTTCCTAAAATTTCCTTTCTGCTATCTAGTTCAGCGACTGGAACATAAGTAATACAGATCCTTAAAAATTGGCTCTCGAGCGTCTCGTTTGCACATCGTTGCTTCACTGAAGCACAGACAGTATTGAAGATGTGGATGATGATAATGGTAAATTAGATTATGGGTTAGGCCCCGTGCAGACTTCACGCGATTTGATCGTCGTAACTGAATCGCCACGAGGCAACTGTTACAAAATCATTCCATGCCGATCAACTTGCACTCGGTTGTGATACTTTTCCAGCCTGAAATTTTTGAATGTGAAATGAAAATGAATGGAAATGTCGGCGACTGAGTCACGACGATCAAATCGCGTGAAGTCTGTCCGCGGCCTTAGGAGATCACATTTTAGTTGCATTCCATGCAGCCCTCTGTCAAAAAGTCTTTCCGTGCGTAAGTTTGAGACAGTCAACGAGCGGAGAACAAGAGAAATATCTGACACAAGGCAAGCATAAGCCGTCTCTACCTTGAAGACAGTGCTTACGCTGAACTTTGGGCTGTCGCATTATGTCGAAATCTCATGCAATTCCGAAGTTGTTCGACACCTGCATAAGAAAATATTGTCTCTTGGCGCAGCGAAATATAAAAAGCCAGGCATTCGAGCAGTCACATGTCGAAAACGGAACCATAGAGAAATAAAATTTTTTACAAGTCAAAAAATTTCCGAAGGAGAACCCAGACGCTGGGGCAAACCTGTTCACTTAGATGTTCACCCATTCACGCGATGCTTCCAGTGCCCTCGAAAGGAAGATAGACGATGACGTAAGCGAGGTACAAAATCTCAGACAAAAGTTCGGAGCCATCCGTGGAATTTTCGGAGACTTCCGAGGTCCACCCTTCCCCCGCTCCAGTGGGTATCCGACTCGTCCCCCGGTTCCCACCGAAATTTGCCTCCAGAAACTCTGCACTTTGCACACTTGATCTACTGTAACTAGCCCCAGTTAAGCTCCAAATTCGAATTATGCCCCTAAACCTCGCCCGAGTTACCTCCAAACATTTGATTCTCACTGAAAACATTTTTTTGAAAGGTGGAATATTACTAGGAATAATACTATTTTGTAGTGATAAAGAAAACGCACGTTCTAAGGGTTACTCTAACGATACTAGGACAAGTTGCACAATGTTTGGATTCTTTGTTGGTGTTTGAGATCACAGAAAAGATAACGACACATACTCTCAAACATCGTGCTGCATAAACCTGCTGGCACCGGTCTGTGCACAAGCATCGTAATTGTAGACAGACATCTGCTTCTTGACACTCTTTGTGTCCACTTTGAAAACTATCCTTATTAGAACTCAAAGTCCAAAATGTGTAGTAGAACTTGTAGATAAACAATTGCATCTCCTCCACAAGAATTTCATACTGTATAGGACAGCAGCTGTAGCCAGCAGATTGGCTATAAGATGTAAGCAGCAAACGTAATACAGAGCTAATACAGAAAATATACAGCCAAGATTACCTGAGTCCTCTGTGAGATAGAAAACTATGCGATAAAATGAATACGAGAGTAATCGATATGTATTTCCATAGCCCTCGATCCAAAAATAATCCGAGAATAGTGGGGGGAGAGACTAGCTGCCAGAGTGTGAGGCAATCAAGAGTAAATTTTCCATAAGAAGGATGACACCTGAACGATACTGAAGCAAGTGATTTTGCAGTTCCATATCAAATTCTTACAATTTTTATTAGACGTATCCCACATTCATGGCTTCTTTTAGTGAACCGAAGACTGCAATCTTGAATTCGAAATAGAGCACAAGCGTTAAGCCTTACTGAGAGATTAATATGTTGCAAATCTTGGCCCTAAAGACCAAGTTGCGCTTACTTCAATTACCCTGAAATCGAAGCAAAAAGAGATTACAAGTACCTATGACTTTCATCCATTCTAATTCCAGATATCATTGGTAAGAAGAGTAGAGGAGAACACAAACAATGTCTACTGTTTGCCTTTACTCATCCTTAGTTCTCGCGGACACATGTATAGCAACAAACAAATTCCAGGAGGTTAAGATAATAGCTAAGGTAAACCCGGCTAGATAAACTCATCCAAAAGTAACGGCAAATAAATTTGGAAGTGGATGGGGCGCATAGAAGAGCATATGAAATTGCGATGCATTAACTTTGGAAAGACAGCATGACATTTGATGACAACAGTGGACCATCCGAAAATTGGAAATCGAGAGCCAAGGAACAATGAGATATAATAGCGGTGATCGGCTAGTCGCTGTTCCCAAACAACAACAATGACCATAAGGTTGGGCAACTGCACCGGTAAGAGCAACTGCCGAAAATAGAAATAAACGAGACAGGCTAGCTCAGAACTGGATACAGTGCAGCTACCATTAAACTTTGATAAGCAAGCAGGTAAAGCAAATGATAATCACTTGTAAACAGAGCCACATAATAAGGAAGACGTGGGACCTTTGGCTTAAGTGTCATAAAAAGCAAACAACAAGAAAAATCAAAGTTAGACTGCAAATCAAAATAATGGAGAGAATGGCTGACAGCGCCGAAGGCAACAAGCAATTTGATCAACCATTATGGAGCGAGACGCAACTTGAAGGCCAGCTGAACCTAACTACTAAAATAAAACAGCAACATCACCATCCAAACAATCAAGCATGTAGTGTAGAACATCAAACAGCCGTAATCGCGCATATGATCGAACAAAACAACTAAGCGAGCGAGTAGCTACAAGCTCAAATAATGAGACCTGAAATAAACCTAGACGGCATCACAAATGAACCCTTTTGCGAGAAACGATGCGATGCACGAGATCGATCCATAACAGTCTGGGCATTATACGAATATGTAAGGCACAGGCCAGAGTCTTGATCTGCCTGGTACTTTCATGTAAAAAAACGCGCCGTGAGTGGTTGGTTACTTGGTGTCGCGCACAGCGAATTTGCAACCATACAAAAGTTCTTTTCATATACGCGACACTTACAAATTACTCGCTGCGCGTTTTTTACACGAAGCAGATTAAGTGGATCAAGTGGATCAAGTGGATCAACTATGGCGTGTGCCTAAGAATAGGATCAGACTCTTTCATCAGTTTAACTCCCAGAATGATGATACTGGCGACAAACACTCAAATTGCTCTACTCTGAATCCAGAAAAAAATCCAAAAACGGAGGAACAACACGAACGGCGGAGAAGAAACGCGTGAAAACAATTCGAAACAGCTTGCATAAGAGCCTGCGTACGCCTACTACGTAACTGACACAAAACTGAATGTTTTACCTGAAGGTAGAAGAATTAGGAGCGACGTAGAAACCAAAACGCCGATAAACAACATGAAATCGATGAGAAAAAGGAAGGAGCACGATTCGAACAATCTAAAAAGATAACTGCTTGTTTTCGAAAATGCGTAAGATGCGTATTAACGTAATAATTGACTGCGTACTAATTTCCCTCGGAGGTTCTGGACGCTTAGATTACCCCGCTGGTCCTGCAGGTCTATGACTTCCGGGGCCACTTTCCTCCGCCCCCGGAAGTTCCTGTGCCTCGACTTTTGTGCCGTCATCGCGAGCGGACCGCCCCACTCTCCGCCCTACGTGGCAGCTGCAATAGTTCAGAACGCCCCAAAAACTTCCAGAGATTCCTGATGTCTCTTGATGTCTGAGATGGCGTCTACCCCGATGCTTGTGCAGACGGCCTTACATTGTAACTGCTTATTAGCAGCAACAGGACACAAAGGAAATGCCTTGCTGTCAAGCTCGTAAATGTGTGCTCAACAGTCTAACGAGGTACGAGTAGCTTGCGAGACGTCATGCGGCTACATCCATCACGCTTGTGACGTTCGCGCTGACCGCGGTATTCGTTTGAATACTGGTCCGCACTTGCACGCCTTGCTTCAAGAAAATGGTGGCGATGACTTATTGCATAGGCCGTCCGCGCAGAGCTTGGAGAGTGCGCAAGGTGTGTACTGCGCGTCACTCCTCTTTTCTCGTGCACTCTAGCCGCCTGTTTTCTTTGCACTTCTTCCAGTCGTGAACTGCCTTCAATGTACGCAACAGCGTTGCTCTCCGTGCGCGGGGCCTATACAGTCGCGGTTATTGTGTATTGTTTTCATATATCGTACACCGAAATTAGCCCGCCCGACTGCAGCGCCATGCGACGCGGCTAAGCGCCAGCGCTTCGCGCTTATCAGTCGTCGCGCACTATTTTCGGCGTGCGTTATTTGAAACCAATATACATTGACCGCGACTGTACATGTTCCTTCAGCTCACTTACTCGAACAATGTGGAAGACTGAGAAGAAGGAAAGACAAGCAAAAGAACGAAAAAACGGGAAAGACAGAAAAGATGAAAGACCAGGTCAGTGATGTGATACTACGCAAAAGAACCTCTCTTGTAAGGGTAGTCTTGTGAGTGACAATGACAGTTTTCTGCTAAAGCAAGCAGTTTGGATACTTGAAAGCAGCATTTCAATGGGCCCCCTCAATAAAGCAAATTATCAGATCCGCTCGAGAAATGCGACTCTTAAAGTTCCAAGGCGCTCTGCGAAACTTTCCTGCTCCCCATAACCTGCGTGGACGAGCAGTCTGCGCGCGTATCTGTCTCTGATACAGGTTCTCACTTTGCACCGCGCAATAAATTAGTGGCCCGTAGTAAACCCCCTCTCAGCCCAACTCGGCTGGGGCCGGCTTACGTTAAACGTAGAGCGCCTCAGTCCGGCATTCGGTGAGCCATCGATCCGGATTCGGACGCTTTTCAGACCCAAAGATCTTGTGCGTTCTTAAAAACTAAACCCCTTGAGCGTTTGGTCGAGAGGCTAAGAATTGGTTTCAACGCGCAAGACCGTGGTCCAAAGTCGGAAAGTGCCAAATTTTTGCGCCACCACAGACAATCTTTGATAATGGCCGCTACCGAGAAAAATCGATGGCAAACGCTATCAAAGATATCGCCAAGCAAATGATGGTTAAAACAAAACTACCACATTTTGACGAGGAATTCAAGAAAAATTAAAATTTTTGAACATAGAGCAAATAAAAAAGTAAATAGATCCTTGTCAAGCAGTTTTTGAAGGGAAAATGATCAAGCTCTGAAAAAAAGAATAAATCCAAGAAATCCTGTTTTCTCGTTTTTTTCGCCGCAATAAGCTGTTCATCGATCCTCTCCCATTTAGGCCGCCGAAAACGTGCAATTTTGGGAGTTTTGCACCGCAAGAATACGTCAACTGAATTTTCCCGTAAGTTACTCACGAGCAACTTACGGTAAATTTGTCTGATTCTCCTCTTATGCCCACTATCTCTCTCGGGTCACCCTAAAATTCAACCTCGGAAAAGTGGCATTCTGGTGAACTGACTGTGACACTTGACCAGACAGTCTTCTGACTGTTAAACTGACTATCCTAAAGCACGGAAGATGGGCGGGATTAGGTTTGCCCGAGGAAGTTCTTCTGAATGACTAATCTCAAGTCAACTGAGATGAATGAGGGTTTATTACGAGCCTAGTGTCTAGTTACTTGTCCGTGCTTTCAAAATGGGATTCCCAAAACGGGGGTTTGTGACGTGTTGACACGATTTGAAATTTAGATTTACAATCAAAGTGGAAAGCTCGAAAATGACAAAAACATGAAAGTCGAAAGCTTGCCTGGACGCTGCTTAATTGTATTATAATAAATCGTAATACATTTCATTAACAAAAATTTGAGTGTTTCGAAAAATTGGTCGCTATACTTGATCTTGAAAACCAAAAATTCATCGTCTTTGACTGCGTATAAGGAACTCTAAAAAACTTGAAACAAAAAAGTCTTAGGAGAAGAAAGGGTGATTACACACTACAAATTTTTCCTTGCATTAATTATCTAAACGCGATGGCCGTTAACATTGCAGGGTGCAGTAATATCAACTACAACTTGAAGGCAGTGTCCGGGCAAAAAGTCGGAGATGTTATGCTTACCCGGGCCTATTCGCTATGCTGAATACGAAAACGCACACCGGAGAGCGCAAAAACGACAATAAAGGGCTCTAACGCAGGAGGGAAATTAGCAGGGGGCGGGGAATTCACGCTCCCAGCATCCGAAGCGATCCTTTCAATTCCGTTTGCTGGCATCGCCACCGGCCAAGCGCGAACGCTTGACTTGGAATCGGAAGCGGCAAGACCGCTTCGGAAGCTGGGAGCTTAAATCCACAGTGGGGAAGACCCCGCCCACCTGATGACATCACCCTTAGGCGCTTTCTCGCCGTTTATACGCACTCCAGTGTGGATTTTCGGACTCAGCATAGCGAATAGGCCCGGGCAAGCACAAAATCTTAAAATCGACTTTTTGCCCGGAAACTGCCTTTAGAAAGGGTAGTTTTGAAGGAGATGACGACACATGCTCACAAATGCTGGGATAGACAGCTTACAGGACTTATCGATTGCAGAGTCCAGGCGAGCGGATGCTGGAATCACCAGCATCTCCGATCGCCTGGACTCTAAACCTCTTTTGCGAACATGCTCTCTTATCATTTTCACCACGAGCGCGGGAAAGGCAAAACTTCAAGCACTAATCAAACGTGCGAGAATGATAAGAGAAAAGCGTGGGAAAGGCGGGGCCTCAAGTGCTAATTAAGCGTGCGAAAATGATAAGAGAGCGTGTTCGCGAAAGAGGTGCAGAGTTTAGGCGAGGCAGGCGCGCAGGAACGGAGATGCTGGTGCACCCGACTTTGCTTGATAAGCCCTGTATATGGACACCACTGCGTGTACGCGATAAAACGAGAACTGGCGCGATTTCAAGGCAAAATTTCATAGGCATAAAAGGTTGCACTCCCAGCTGAGCACCGCTGAGTCCAAGCATGCAGCATGGCTTCTGGTCGAGAATTCCCTCCACCGGCTCGCGTATGCCAATTGCTTCCTCTAAACAGATGTAATATTTAAAAAGGTTTTGGGTTATTGTGAGGACTTTGTCCAGTAACGTATGATTATTTTGACTCTCTCTAGTCTTTCCCTTCTCTGCAGAACATGAATGATTGCTAAAGTTTATCCTTATGACATAACGTTATAGGAATTGAGTATATAGAGGTAATTAGACGGATAGGTATACGGCATAACATAAGCGGTAGACGAGTGTAACACATAATCAGAGTACCATAGGAGGTAGATGATATTGAGGGTAATGAGGAGGTTACGTGGATTGGTAAAGGAGATTATAATAGGAGGTGAACAATGTAGAGGTTAATAAGAAGGTTATATGGATACAAAGGATACATAAACAATACAAAACAATGATAAAGGAAAGAAGGGACGATTAAATGGGGTGCAGTGGTGCCAGCCGAAGCTGGCGGCGGAAGTGCATGAGAGCCCCTGGAGGCGGGGTTACTCTCCTTTTATACTCATTAACGGCTGGCTGAGCGGGCGCAACCAATAGCGCAGTGGTGGTAATTTGCGCTTTTCCTACACAGAGTTCGCAATTATTTTTATCGTTGGAGGAGCATACCGCAATGTTGTAACGATAACGGCCCCGTAGCGACTTTTTGTTTCCACAAACCTTGACTGGAACTGTTTCTTTCGTCCAAATGTCATATGAAGGACCTGGAAAATGATTGTTTTCGCTGTCTTCAGGCACTTTGACATTGACTTCGGAATTAGCATCTTGAATAACTTCAGGTTATTGCTGAACCAGTGACTTTAAATGCCAGTCTGCAGTCGATGATGGGGCTGTTTATTTTTTGTGGCGGACCTAAACAGTGCTAACCTTTCATAATTCAATTTCATAATTTGACTGTATTGAACTAAAGTTGAAAACATACAGGACATAATTACTGATTTGCAGAAAAGGAGTCCAACACCGGCTTCACTGCCATCTGGTGGAGGAGTGGCTGCTGCATCAAAAAGCGCTAGAAAGGACTTAGATAAGGCAAAAGAAGAGGTGGTTTTCTTATTTCAATAGATAAGCATACATTATTCTAAAATCTTCCTCTCTCCATTATCTGATCGTATGCAAATGCCAAGCTCGGAGATTTCAGGAGAAGAGAAACGAGAAGGGAGATACGAAGAAGGAACAAGAGAAGAAAGAAGTGGTCAAAAAGGACGAAAAAGAGAAGGAAGAAAAGATAAGTGAAGACAAGAAATCCGACAAGGAAGAGGAGCTTAGAGAAGAAAAGAAGTTTATAGAAAATCTTAAACCTAAACAGATAAAACGCAATGAAAAAGAAGTCAGCAGAAAATAATGAGGTCTAGAACTTGCAGCTATCGCTTTTATAGGAGCGCATTGCACAGGGAAAAGAAGTCCGTAATAAGGGTGACTATCCTACGTTCAACGATGTCGAAAGCGATTGGGATTCAGCTAAGGATGCGGTACGCATACCGGAGAGCAAAAGTTCCAAAGATTGTTTTTTTTTTCCAGAAAGAAAAGGGAGAAAAGGAGGATGAGAAAAAGGAACAGCAAAATGCCGCTGAGCCCCATGAAGAGAAGAAGGAAGAGAAAGCAGAGGAGAAGGAAGGAGGCCAAAAGAAGGAGGAGATAAAAGATGAAGGGAAGAAAGCCGAAGGCGCCAAGGAAGAAAAGAAGGGAGAAGTACCAGCTACAAAGCCGACGCAATCTGGTAGTCCGTACAACGGCAAAGGTAAGTTGAAAAGAGACACTTTCTTATGATGCCCAAATTGTTAGGATTTGTTTAGATGCGCAAAAGAACGTCGCCGCAAACCCACCTAAGAAAGGTGAGAAACGATCAGTAATTTTTATATCATTTAAAAAGGACTTCTGTATACTGCGTTCCCGATGACCCAGTTGTTGCATAAGCACAACAAAAATACAGCCCTTCAACACATTCACGCCTTTTTTTTTTGAATTTCTGCCATTTTGAACTAGAGCGCTCAGACAGTTGAAGAGTGCAGTTACACGATGACGCAACACCCAGTCCGCGGATAGCGATACATTGGATGTTGTGCCGCTGCTGCTGACCTGGCCCGTGATGGCCGTCATTTTCTTGTTGTTCGCTGCGCTATATACCGCAAGTCTTGATTATTAACTCCACAGTTCATATGCCAAAGAAATACGAGTTCATATTTGAGACCAGGGATTCAGATTCGGCACTCACTCGGGGAGCTACCAGGGGTTGACGCTCGAAGGCAGAGAGATTCTGTTTTTGTGATTACCCGTACACCAAGGTGCGATACCCACCCTCATGAATAATGAGGCAGTTTGACTACTGCGTCGTACTTTACGCTGGTATGCCTTACGCTTACAGCATGTGAGAATTGCAGGAGCGCTGGACGCACGGGTACTTAGATAATCGCCGGGGGCAGGCGACCATGCGACTTGTGGGGAGGCAGGCATTGGATAAATAGTTCGCTGATTTTTTGCGGTCCGCTTGAGATATTTGGAAGAATTTTAGCGAAGTTTCAGATAAAAGCTCAAAGAACAACTGCGGCTTTTTCATAGATTAGCTGCGGCGCAGTGGTCGCATTCTCACGGACCTTCCGCGAGAATATGCAAAATTATTGAGGGCCGCATGGTCCTTTGTGAAGGACCGCGCAGCCCGTAGGTACCTTCCGCTGAAAGAAAGTACCCCAAACTCGGGTAGTTAAACCATCGATGACACCTCTGTATTTACAGTGTTAGCTTTGCTCGGCGTAGCACGAAACTGCGTGAAAACAGTCCGAGCGCCTGCGGAAATTTGGCCAGCGCTCGATGAAAGAGATTATTTGCCGAGCGCTTACAGAAAATTCTGTATTTCTGCTCGCTGGCAGAACACGGAACTACCGCTCGCTGAAGGTTTGGCCACGCCCCAAAATTTTCAGAAAAGCGCGAGTTTGCGGACCACCTGCCCCCAGCGATTATCTGAGTAGAGTATAAAGGCAGGCGTGCCCGCATGCTAAAAAATTAGGCGCAAGGGCGGCGAGATCGAACACAGACGTAGCGCGGCGTTGGCAATCAACACGCACGCCGCACGCACCAAATGTCTCTGATGACACGCATTTAGCGTACTGGCGAACACGACCACAAATAAGGCACGCGCTTTGACGCATCGACCATTAACGCGCGTGTACCGCACGCTTCAGCTATCTGAGTCTCCGGACGTTTGCCAAATCCCATAAAGTTTTGTCAAACTCTTGTTATTTTGTGTTTTGCAAACTTGCAAAGATTGGGGCTTCACAAAAAAATAGTCGAAATAGTAGCAGTACATACGATCTCCAGTTGCGTCGCAATGTCGTAAGGTGTTAACCAGAGTCAAGCATGGTGTGGCATGCCCCAGTCGTATTGATAGGTTGGGGAAAAGGGGGGGGGGAGGGTCGTTATCGGGGTGAGCTAACGTTAGCGATAATATGATATTGTTAACAGTTCAGATCGGCAAGTAAAGACTAACGCATCGATGTTTTGGTCTACCATCGTATACGTACAGTAAGCATGATAAAAACGCTATAAGCATAAGAGCATCATTTTCGTAAAATTAGAATGTCAAATAACCCCTGTGGGCCAAGTTTAACAAATTCTGAGGTTTCCAAATATTGGGCCATCCAAGTGAGATAGTCATTTTCAAACATGTATCCTTCGTTTCAAAGGTGAGTTGACTGCTTCTTTCTCACCTTAGTACAAAGAACTACTGCTTATTTACTCACAGTAGGAATCCCACTTCGAATAATATCCAAATTGTTGAATTACGAGCAAGCCAAAATCTCATTTGTTCCATTTTCCGCTTTCAAGAGAAACAGCCAGGCTCAAATCACATTTATGTAAATTATGAAACATAGTCTATTAAACATATGTAGCTTTGTTGCCTTCTTTCGCGATCTACACAGTAACTCAGACTGGGCATGTTACCCTAGCCCAATTTCGCAGCATTTTCCATTTGCAAAAGTAAGTGAAAACGACTATATCTTTCCCTAGAAGGCACGATTTCAGATGATTTTTCTACAATGTAAAGAAAAAGGTTAAGCAATAGCAACCATATAAAAAATGCAGAGATTCGAATGGTTCAAAGGTAAATTAATGGGTTGTTTCAGACTGTCGCTGCAGCAGACTGCAGCAGACTGCAGCTGACCGCGATGACCGCAGCTGACTGCAGCAGACTGCAGCAGACTGCATTGACCGCATTGACCGCGGGACCGCACAAATCGCTACATCCTTTCGTGAAGGCGGAGAGGATAAATAGTTGTAGCTCAAACAGTCTCTTAACAATGTATGTCCCAATAGACAACACGAGCGGGAGTAAAGTAGGTACAGTCTGCCCCAATCCCAACCAGGCCAAAATTGGCATGGCGGGAACCCGTGCCGCGAAGGTATTGCGTCACATCTACGGCTAGCCAGTCTGCTCTCTCCTCAATCGCTTCGCTCTCTGCGACAGTGCGCATATGCAGCGCAGACCCTTAGCGTTGCGGGCGCGCAAATTCAGCCGGCGGTACGGCCTGATCCCGATTGGGGCAGACTGTATAGTCGACCTCACCCCACTAGTCGGTTGGTGGACGAATTCAAATTTGAAATGGAGCAGGCTTGTCACGGCAGAGCGCGGCAGGAGGCAACGCTCAGCAATTAAAAAACTCAGTATAGGTCAAAAACGTTGTAACAATACAAAAACTGCTAAGCAATGGCAAAGAAATGCGCAAAGTGAATGCGTGAATCTGAACGGAGAGCTAAGGTGCCGTGCTCTGCCGCGACCTGCCTGCTCCAGTTCGAATTCGAATTCGTCCACCGACCGACTAGTGGGGTGAGGACGACTATATATGCAATGACAAAAGGAATCTAAACAAATATGAGCATATCAAAGAAAAACAATCGCCAAAATTTGATTAGAAGCGTAAGTTCGAACTATGAACTTTCTAGGCGTAAAACACGGTATTTCAATGTATTCGCAACTATTTTCTCTTTTACGAAAGGATGCAGCGAGCTGTGCGGCCGTTGCAGTCAATGCGGTCAGCTGCAGTCTGCTGCAGTCAGTGCGGCAGTATGAAACAATAGGGTGTAGCACAACCCCTAAAAAGGGTGGCCGCCACAGTTTTTAGGGGTTGTGCCACACCCCATTAACTTACATTCGAAGAGAAACTTAGTGGCAGCGTTAGGGCAAAATTTCGCCTCTCATGTTTCTGCCATTCTGGGGCCTTTCCGTGGCCCTGATTACAGTTGTCAAGTCCAAATTGTTCAAAACTCCCAAAAAACCCGGTTCTTGAGGACCCTCTTTTCAAGGAGCGGACGAGTTCCGAATTGCTCGTCCACATCGTCATGCCAGCGGGAGGAGCTGCAACTGCACGGATGCAGTTGCATTGCAGTGTGCAGTGCCAGTTGCATCGCAGTGTGCAGTGCAACTGCAATGCAACTGCACACCTGCGTGAGCACTCGTCCTCAGGGGTGGTTTGTGATACGAAGGGGCGGCTTGTGATACGTATCGCAGGCCCATATTTCCTTTTAGAGGGCACGTCAAAGGATGGGCCCCTCTTTACAACTATGTGCTAATCTGGGTGGATGGATCTTGCCTGGACGCTGCCTTTAAAGGCAGTGTCCCACCAGACTGGGGATATCTGGCTCTCGTAGTAATGTAATAGTAGACCTACCTAATCGATGACTGATGTTGAGCGAAAAAGGGGGTCTACTAAGCCTGAAATTTGCTCCGAAAGTGGTAAGAATCCTACGTTAGGCACGGGCGAGTACGAGATGGATGCAAGGTGGAGACGCAGAGTCGTTGCGGGACCCTGCGCTCATGACTGTGTGCGTCATACGCACTCTGGCCTTGCAGTCGATATTGCTGTGTGGGCGGCATTCGGGCCTACCGTAAGATTCGGGCCGTTTCGGAGCAAATTTCAGGCTTGGTAGACCCCTCTTTCGCTCCGAACTTCAGGATTGGGTAAGGGGTCTACTATCACATTACTACGAGAGCCAGAAACCCCCAGTCTGGTGGGACACTGCCTTTGAGGAACAAATTAGGTACATTTCGAGAGCAAAAACATCGTAGTTTTTGTAGAAGTGATTAGAGCTGAATTATTTTTCTTTCGTTTGAGCAATAGTTGCTGGACGCACAACTACTGCAAGCGAAAAATGGGACAAACGAGATTTTGGCTGGCTCCTAATTCCATAGTTTGATGGTCATTTGAACCAGAATCCATGGTATAAGCTAATAGGGAGTAGTGCTTTGTACTGAGTACAAGAAGAAGTAGCTAATTCGCTTTTGAAATATGGTTAATCATGTTTGAAAAAGGCCTACTTGGGTGGCCCAATAATGGGAAACCCCAGAATTCGTTAAAACTTGGCCTCATAGGGGTTCTCTAACATGGTAATCACAAATATGTTACTAATTATGCTCGGTAAAGCCTTTATGTCATACCTACAGCAAGCAAACGAAATTGTGTGGGGGAGGGGGTCGAAGCAGAACTTAAAGGCAGTGTCCGGGCAAAAACTCGATTTTGAGATTTTGTGCTTATACGGGCCTATTCGCCATGCTGAATCCGAAAATCAACTTTGGAAAGCGCGAAAACGGCGAAAAAGGGCTCTAACACAGGAGGGAAATCAGCAGGTGGGCGGGGCTTTCCCCAATGCGGTTTCACGCCCCCAGCTCCCGGAGCGATTTTCTCGATTCCGCTAGCCGTCCTAACATCGTTACCGGTCAAGTGCGAATGAGTGAATTGAAACCGGAAGCGAGAAGGTCGCTCCGGAAGCCGGGAACGTGAATTCGCAGTGGGGAGGACCCCGCCCACCTGCTCATTTCCCTCCTGTATTAGAGCCGTTCTCGCCATTTTCGCGCTCTATAATGTGCATTTTCGGATTCAACGTAGCGAATAGACCCAAGTAAGCACAAAATCTAAAAATCGAGTTTTTGTCCGGACACTGCCTTTAAGATGGGGGGGGGGAGTCGTATCCGGCGGTTGTGAGCTACACCTCTTGCTCGACCCTGGTGTCAACTCAAGTTTTTGCCCACCTTTAAGGAGAAGAGTTGAAACAAACATCTCAGATCTTGCTATGCATTTGATTCCATTTTGAAGGAACCGTAGTTTAAAGGGTATTTCTGATACTCTTTTTTGTTGTATTTTCAGCCATAAAATCTAATCACATCCTTCGCATTCTTATTCCGGCATTACTGTGAGATCCTTCACTCACATTCGCCATTTCTCCACTAAACGAAACATTGCAACACTTCCACTGTATAATAATGAGCTCGTACTCTGCTTACAGCCTATACCAGTCAAAGGTTGCATTCAGAAAATATTAGGCACAAGGGCGGAGGGTAAGCCTCGGTAGAAGAAAAGCTTTCATTTAAAGCATGATACAGATAATTTATCAATCAACATATTACCAACTAAACGTAGGATATCATGTTTCAAGGCGTTATTTGGCAGAATCATGTTACCCTCGCATAACCTCTTTACATTACTTTTGTTCAGCTAAGCCTAGAAAACCATGCAGTTCAAGATTTTCTGCTGGAAGATTCGTTTTTCCGCTAAGTTCCACGTGCAAAGTGTGATACAAGCAAGCCTTCTATGTAGGACTTACACTCCTTGAAGAGTTGGTCTAAGGTGATAGAGAAGAATTTCAGATGAAAAATTGTACCACAAAATACACTAAACCACCTGTGTATGTTGCTTACAAATGGGGTTTCAGCAAAATCCCTGGCCGCATCATTATTCCCGCTTACCTGAAGTAAAAGTAAAGTAAATCAGCGCAGCAGCGGAAGAACTGCCACAATCAACAAGATAATAAATTCTGATAAAGATCATAATAGGACTTGGCAAGAGCTGGCACCAGGTAAATTGCCAAAACGAAGTCCCGTTTGATCTTGAAAATTTCGTACGAAGTCCCCTTTGACCTGGAAGACCCGTCATTTTTAGATTATGTAAAAGCCTGCAGTAGGGTTTTCATGCATGCTGATTCCATGAAACAACTTTTCACAACTTTCTGAACTTTTTGAGTGGTTGAATCACATCTTGAGAAGCAGAAAAAGGCGATTTTTCGACTGCGGAGCAGACCGAGTAACTTTCAGATGATGGCTATAAAACGCTGAAGAAAACGTCATAAAATTGTTTCTTCTCTGTATATAAACTTTTGCGGTGTAGATACATTTTATGTAAAAAAGTATGAAAACTTATGTGAGCAAAGCGTCGGTGCCAGCTTCAGGAAAAATGTTCAGCACAGCTTTCATTCACATAAGTTTTCATAAATTTTTGGGCCATAGTTCGGGTCCCCTAACTCGCATGCACACACCTTTTGGTGTCATACTATTGCGTTTTGGCTGAAAACAACGCCTTTGTTTGTTTGATGGACAGAATGCCGGTGGCATGCCGGCGTCATTCTTGCGGCCCTTCTCCGCCTGGACCTTGGAAAAACGATATCCCTTTTGCTTTCTGCCCTAAAAACGATATCCAGCTTGACCCGGTGCCAGCTGTGCCGAGCCTTCATCATGATGCAATACGAAATATAGCAAGCAACGAAAGAATACAAATAAACCGACGCATAGCGCGCCCTGACTCCAATCGTCTGCTCCTGCTCAATTCCAAATTCGTCCACTGAGTGTCTGGTGGAGTGGAGACGATTGCAGCTGCACTGAGAATAGAGTTTTAATTGGTTCCTTGTAGCATTGTCCATGTAAATCTCTGCTGCAATCTGCTGTCAGCCGTTTTTTGTGAGAAAGTCAACTTCAAACTGCCAAAGTCGACTGCATGAAAGCCCATATCGCTGTAAGCTGAACGCACGCGAGCGTCCCTGCAACGCGACTGTTCAGCCTGCGGCGATTGACGATTCCGTGCAGTCAACTTTACTGAGCGGGAATTCTGAAAAAATGAAGTCTTTATGCATTGCTGGAAGAGACGTAAATAATCGTTGAAAATAAATGTATCGTCTTGCCTGCCTGCTCTCATAAAATTAGGTGGATTGACTTACGAAGCCTAGTAGACTGTACCGACATATTACTATTGTCTTTCAGATGCACCAGCGAAGTGAAGAAATCATTTGGTAAATTGTCTATTGTGTTATGAGCCTTTGCTTGCACCAAATTATCTCAATAAAAGACGGTTTGTGTTTTCGCGGGAACGTCTGAATTTTGTTTCATGACGGAGCCACTTCAATCGTAGCATCATCTTGAAAGCAGTGAAAAAAAGTGTCATAATTAGTTTTTTTAAACAGATGAAATGAGTCTTTCACCCTTCTGGAAGAAGAGTGTTGTCGCAAATTTTTTAGCTTATGTGAGCCCCATACATGAGTATAGATGGCCTCAATCAGAGTATCACGGTTGAGCGGCAGAATTTCGCAGCGACTTCGCTCGGGGCCTGCGCCTATTCAGAAACGGTTTGGGCGCTTTAGCAGCTCTCACAAGGGAGGGTCACGAATTGGAAGGTAGCCGATCACCACAATCTGCATACCATAAGGACTAAAAATCTTAAATTCCATATCTGCTTTTTCTGTCTGCAATACGATCCTATCTTCAGTAAGGTCTTTGGGAAAGAAGTTGTAGAATTTCTTGTGTCGAATGTTGTAGTAATTTCCGAAATGAGTTCACTCAGCCTTTATAGACCTTAAAGGCAGCGTCCGGGCAAAATTTCGCCTCTCGTGTTTCTGCCATTCTGGGGCCTTTCCGTGGCCCTGTTTACAGTTGTAAAGTCCAAATTGTTCAAAACTCCCAAAAACCCGGTTCTTGGGATCCTCTCTTTGAGGAGCGGACGAGTTTCGAGTTTCTCGTCCCCATCGTCATGCCAGCGAGGACCGGCCCGCCGTCCGTCACTGTCGGCTCAGTACGCGTCGCGGCTCAAAGGCGACGCGTGCACCCGTATACTCGTTTCATTAAGCATGAGAGACTTTTGCGCAACTATTCTAAGCTACCAAACGAAAAGTGTATATCAAAGTTGTTTCAGTGCGTAGATTTCGTTATGGCTCCGTTTGGCGGAGCAGTTCCCCAAACAAATCGATCACTTTGCCTCGTGTGCTTTTGTGCAGATGGTAAACGCCAAACAATTGCTTCTATCACAACAATGGGTCAAACACTAATATGCCACTAAAATATGAGCAGGCACTAAGGAGAGACCTATGCTATAAAGATAGGCATGAGTCTACGCAGACGAAAATTTTCCTCCATTTTTGATTGTCTGCTTCTTATTATTAGAGAGGATAGAACGTGTACGAAAATAATGCAATCTGTTGCTGAGATCACGACCTTTTTTGCGCGGTCCGGATTAGACTCAATCTGTACACCAAGAAGACAAGGCTTCATAGCTGGACAGTTTGGACAGATAGGATGTCAATTATGCAAATTTAGAGCCAGTGACTCTGTCCACTCAAGACTTGTCCAGTCACGGGAAATATGACATTAGCTGAAGTAAGTTCATCAGCTTCAGTCCGGGGCAGAGTTCTGGTAGTAATACCAATCCAAAAACTGTTGATTTACATGTCGCTAAATGTGGTTTTGAGGCGCTACCTTCCTATCAAACGAGAGTATCGCATTCACTAAGTCACAGTAACTTCGCTATATCCGTTAGGATACAATTCGAGGAATTTTCGCAACAGACATCGCAACAAGGATGAACATCTACGACTTGTAGGCTTCACAATTCACGCTCATTGTCTGAAGATGACTAGTAAAGCGACGTAGAAATGTACAGTCGCTGTGTGTAGTCTGTTCTCCCTGGTAGGATCACATGTTGTGCAGCCTCCTTTCCCGCATAAGTCTTAAATGGATGGTGGAGTTTTATATAGCAATGTGCAAGCATTCCGCCTCTACGAGATTGGCGCTATTCTAACATCCAGGCCTCAAATTTCAAAGCTGTGATTTTTGCTGGAACACAATAGATGGGCATTCTCCCACACATCTACATCTACTTATCTACTAAATTCGACAACTAATTTTTTCCTTGCATTGTGTGTCGGGGTCAAAACCACAGATTTGGCTTTGATTGGTCTGAGGATTATCTGGTATGCTAGATACAAGAGCATACTTATTTTTGCATAATGAGGCTTCTTCAAGGAGTTCTGGGAGGTGTACGGCATGAGGTTATGGATTTGCCGTGGACCTTGTCCTTTTCGGGCAGATGTGCCTATGCTAGGTGATTACAAAGTGATGAACAGTGGTGGCGGATACTAGCATAGTGTTAACTCTTTTTGCATATTTGCAACGCCAGCGCAAAAACGCGCTTCAATGATGAGTTTCAGCGTGACGCGGACTGTGGCGCGTACTGAGCCGACGGTGACGGGCGGCGGACCGGTCCTCCATGCCAGCGGGAGGAGCTGCAACTGCACGGATGCAGTTGCATTGCGGTGTGCAGTGCAACTGCAATGCCACTGCAATGCAACCGCACACGTGCGTAAGCACTCGTCCTCAAGGGTGGTTTGTGATACGTATCACAGGCCCGTATTTCCTTTTAGAGGACATGTCAAAGGATTGGACCAACGCAGTTCGGATACTCATGGGCCCCTTTTTACAACTGTGTGCTAATCTGGGTGGATGGATCTTGCCTGGACGCTGCCTTTAATTGGAGCAGCGGCAAATGTCAGGATATTTCATACCATGAACTCCTTAGCCTTGCATAACAGTAGTTTCTATCGCTCCAGGTGACTTCTAGATAGGCTGTAACGTTTTATCCCGGAAACTGGTTTTTTTTCTCCAGCGGGTTTGAGCCATCAATGGCTACATTTTTGTCTCAGAATGATGTACGGCTGAAAATTTTGTCATTAGGCTGAACAGTCGCTGACTACGTGCATGAAGTTCGCAGCTAATGCTTTTTTCATAAGTTAAGCCAAGTAAACTGGAACAACATTTTTTTTTTGAACTGTGATTGAATCAGGAAAAACTCGTAAGAAGTTGTCTAGTCGAATCAGCATGTCCAAGAACATTGCTGCATATTCCCAATCAATCTGAATATTTTTTAAACTACCTGTTTCACAATGGGCTGTATGCTCAAAGTTTCTACTGTAATTTTACAACAATCAATAATTAGTGATTCGCATCATACTCAAATCTAAGTTGAAGCCAACTATAGCTAAAGGTAGATACCTGACGCAAGCGAAAGACTTTGGAAAGAGAGAGTAAAAATGCTACATGCCTTTGGGACAGCCTGTACATTTACGTGGGTTCCATTGTTTGAATTAGTCGATAAAAGAGAGTGCAAAAACTTTTCAAGCTTTATAGGCTTCCAGGACAAAAAAAATTCGGCTTATGAAGATAAGCAGCTGGAAGAACTTGAAGAGTGTCTATAAACGCCGTGTCAGAAATTATAAAGTTTTAGAGACGAGCTGTCTTGAGACATTCATAACACGAGCAACGTCGCCTTGTTTCCTCCTTGCCAAACTAGAACGAACCTCCCATCAAATCGGCCATTGTGGGCCAATGTTTCCACTAGTCTAGAAAGAGCGATTTTCATAATTGCTTTCAGAAGCGAAAGAATTCAGCTTTTTTTATACTCCCAACAAAGGAATATTCTCCGTCAGTCTTTGCTAGAAATTAGACTCCATATATCTTTCTGAATTAGTATAGCGAATTTCACCTTAATGCTTCAACTCCAGGGATCACCGCAAGGCCAAAACAAGTCCAAGTAAGTCCAAACACCTATAGCATCTACACTAGTATCTTCGAGCTTTGTGCTAGTGAATCACATAGAATTTGGGTGGAAAAGTTTCGTCGGAGATAAATTTAATGGGGTCAGGCACAACCCTTAGACCTCGGACAGAGTTCACGCGATTTGATCGTTGCTATTCAAACGCCACAAGACAACATTACGAGTTCATTGCATGCCGATCAGCTTGCATTTCGGTTGTGATACTTTTCCAGCTCAAAATTTTTGAATATAAGATGAAAATGAATGAAAATCGCGGGTGAACTCTGTCCGAGGCCTTAAAGGCAGCATCCCACCAGATTGGGTGGTACGTGGCTCTAGTATTATTGCAATAGTAGACCCCTTAACTAAGCGACGACAGAAGATTGCAGCGCGAAAGGGGTCTATGCAGTCTACAGATCGCCTCCCAAGTAGCCCGAATCTTACGGTAGGCCCGAACGCACCCCACAGGTCAATTTCGAACTGCAGGGTCAGAGCACGCATAGTGCTCACAGCCATGAGTGCAGGGTCCCACAACGACTATGCGTCTCTACCTTGCATACTCTCGTACTCGCCCGAGCCTACCGTAAGATTCGGCCACTTGGGGGGCGATTTCGAAACATCGTAGACCCCCTTTCGAGCTGCAAACTTCTGTCGTCGTTAGTTAGGGGGTCTACTATTGCATTAATATCAGAGCCAGTAGCCCCAATCTGGTAGGACGCTGTCTTTGAACCTCTCAAACCAGGCTGCCCGAGCGTTTGTAACCTTGTGCCTGACCCCTTTGACTTGTCTTCAAAATTCGAAAATCAGTTCTTTCCTGGTATAAGTATTGAGCTCATAGCCTCTTCTTGCCATAGCGAAAATTTGGAGTAAACCACCCCACTCCTGGGAAAATTCTGGCTCTTTCAATAGGTCCATCTACATCAAAATCAGCCGTCGAATTGCGTTGTAATGAATCACAGAAAAAAGATCCTACAGTCTCATAAAATTCAAAAACTTTTTAGGACAAACTGTTGTTCCCCGGAATGTCACATGAGTTCTGGAGGTGAAGAGGAGGAAGGATCGTTCGGGGCTTTCCAGAAAAAGAGGCGGGATCTTGAAGGACTTGTGCTCCCTTTTGCTTAACTCTGGTTCTGACAAAGTTAGACTAGTAAATATGTGTATCTCATGCATGTACAGCCTGCATACGACAGGATATAATTTTTGTACCGATTTTGTGCCCCAACTTGTATGCAGGTTTGCCTGAAATGAAAAGAGCGTTTAAGACAGGGTTCGTTTCTGCTTCAATTGTCTGCATCATCCTATAGAGGCACTGCATATGCATACTGGAAGATGCCATAAAAGAAATGCAAATAGGCATGCTCTTGCATTTTGGTGGCAATCATATCTCGATTAGACTATGTTTGAATTGCAATTTTGTCGCGTTTACTAGCTTTCTGGTGTATTTTATTATGTGACGGATCATTTTTTTCCTTTATCACAAAAGCTTTCAAAAAATGCATACATCCACTCACCTTTTACTGAAAGCTGAAGGTTTGCTTTCCGTTAGACTCCTGTATAAACTTCCTGATAATCATCTCACACTGAAATTTGCGAGCTTTTAGGAGATTTAAAAAAATTCAGCGGTTTAAGACGTGATGCACATAGAAAAACACCAAAAAATTCTTTTACATCCATGATTTTGCTCATTTCATGTGATTACCAATCACACACCGTACGATTTCAGCTGCTGATGAGTGTCACACATAGCACCCTCCCGAGCCTTCCAAGCTAATTTACGGAAACATTGTATTCAATCTATTTACAATTGGAGCAATGATTCAATGACTTGCCGGGTGTTCACTACTTTTGCAATTGGAATGGCCATCTCAGCGCATGCTGAAACTTAAAAAATGTTGAATACAAAAGAAAAAGAATTTATACTTCTCCTCTTCATGGAACGCCTTTCATATTTGAAGCTTTTGTCTTAGCATAATCTTGATACAAGTTCTTGCGTTACTTTCATCGAAACTTATTGGATATACTCTTGCTTTGGGCACGAAAAGTGAGATTACAGCGATTATTAGGTTGGCTATTGAATCGTTTGACATGCACTAGATTTGAATTTCACTTGATTTACCATCTATAGCCCAAAATGGCTGCAGATATTGAATTTGTTGTTGGGATACCAAATACAGGGTGTCCCAAAAAATGTGCATAATGTTTGATTGTTAATAACTCTTTTGTAATAAAGTTTTCAAGAAGCTTTGAGTACCGTTTTGTGAGCTGGCTTCAACTTAGATTTACAGTATAGATTGAATCACCGATCGCTTCTCATTACTGTAGGATTACGGTAGAAACTTCAAGTATATGGTGTCATTGTGAAAAAAGCTGCGGTTTCAAAAATTTTGAAAAATGTGAAAACTTGTGTAATAAAGTTTTCGTGGACAATGAGTTCGATACTCAACTATGTACAAGATTGCGAAGCTTTTTAAACGTTGTAACCGCATTTTTTAAGGAACTTTGAAAAACGCTGCTACAGCTTAACTCGCATAACTTTTCAATGAAGCATCATGGTAAATTGCGAAGTTCACATTTAGAATCAGCAGCTCTAATTAGCTTAGTGTAAAAGTTTTCAGGCTGTTTCCTTTCGTTTCTCAGCAAAATATAGCCTTTTAATAATAGGCTATATTTTAATATAGGCTCAAAACCTCTTTGAAGTTTCTACCGTAGTCTTACAGTAGTGAAGAGAGATGGGTGATTAGTTCTATACTGTTAATCTAAGATAAAGCCATTTCTACAAAATGATCCCTAAAGCTTCTTGAAAGACTTCATTACAAGAGAATTATTGACAATCAAACAGTAGGCACATTTTTTTTTGGGACACCCTGTATACATTTTACAACCAACGCCTATTCGTTGCTGGGCCATCATTTCTCGAAAATTTGTTGAAACCATCTGACTATTTCATTTTCTTGCGCATTATCAAAAAAAAATTCTTGCTTCAAAGGAGCTGACCATTCGATTCACTTGATATACTCTTTCCAACGATACCATACTTTTATGCATAGATTTGTCTGTAACACCTTCGCTAACTGTCAAATACGGCCGAACTTATTTTTAGCCAGTATTAATACATCCCTACCTCCTCCATCCCCAAATTTGCAATCGCTTAAAAGAGGCGTTTTTCCAATGAAGAGAAAAACATTGTTTGGTTGTCCCTATCCCTGTCACTCTATTGACGGTTTTTGAACGCGCTGTATAGCGATATATAATGTACAATTCTGTGCGAATAGCGGATAAGGTATCTAGAGCATCGCAGACCCTTATTATAAGATTAGCTCAAATCTGTTCATAAAGATAGTAGAATCAGCTTAAGAGATAATTCGCTTTTGATACTACCTTTCACATATTTCAAAGTTCAAGACAGTGATCGCATCGACAAGAAAGCATCTTGTGACCACATTTCGAACCATTCCTGGAAAGGCGCATATTGCTTCTTTTAGTGATCATCGTACCAAATTATCAAAGAGCTTTTAAAGCTCGTTACTCTTCTAATTAAAAAATGGTAAAAGTACTTACATTGCATATAAAAACCGCCTAGTGCCACACTTGCCGCTTCTTCAGTAACGCTAGACTAGTGCATTTACATATCACGCGCTATTCCTTGATTATCCCATATGATACATTCAGAATAAAGAAGAAGAAATTTTGCAAGTCGACGCTTTTACATGCAAATGGTGTGAAGATCACCATTCAAATGTAATTTTTTGACACGGAAACGAGAGATGTGTCCTATTCGGAAATGCAGGGCGGTTTATATAAATCAATGTTTGATGCATATCTGGGAGCAATCATAGTAAATTTTACTACCTTCGTTGTCGAACCATCACATAATGTTTGCTTCTCATTTAGCAGTATACAAATCAAACTTACATGTTTCTTTCACTTAATGGACTTTGTCTTCAAGAAATTGTAATATCTATACAAAGCTATCAGGGAGTTTGCCGAAACCGCGCGATCCTCCGCTGGTCGCAATCAGAAAAACATAATTACGATGAAACTTCATTTGGGATTTATATGTGCCACAGACACCTGAGCGGAGCTGCAGGCAACGGAGTTTTGATTGAGGATATTGTAGGTAAATTTATTGCAAATAAATTACAGTAAACATATGGCACATAAGGATCATTGAGAAAAATTTGCTTGAATTTCGATGATTATGCAATTTTCTGCTTGTATGTACACAGAGAGAATAAAGCAAGAGCCAACGACAGGATACTGTGGATAAATTACGATAAAAATATGGCACATAAGAACCATCGAGAAAAACTTGCTTGAATCCTTTCGAAAATTCTGCAATTTTCTGCTTGAATGTACACGAAGAAGAAAGGGCAAACGAAATGGTTCTTTGCTCAAAGTTTACCGATTTTTTTGTTTACTTTTTGCGTCGGATTCTTCATTTCAAAAATCTTGTGAGATAATGCAAGCTATTAGATCTGTTTCGAGTCATCAGCCAACGTCCTTTTATCGATTCCTCAATTTTTTAGAAGCCTACCTTACGGCATCCACAAACTCTAATGAACAGAATATTGTGTGATAGCACGTAAAACCACTCTAAAATGAAGTTGTCACAAAATCATGTTTTTGACAGCTTCAGTTTAGAATATAGAAATCGAAAAAAAAGACTTAGTCGTAAATTCAAAAGATGATCCCTGTTGAACTCACACATCACCCCACACATCGTTGAGACGAATTCGGCTGCGAGACCGTGGCAGCATGTCAGTACATCACTTTTAATTGGACCATTTCCAATTCATGTGTCTCTTGCAGTGCGAAGATCTCCCTCTCGGGTGTCTTTCACTCGAACTTCTAAGCGTCGCAAGAAGTAGTCGAGGGTACTTTTTTCTATCATTTTTTGTAAAGCTTCCATAGGAATGGAATAAATTTGTCTGCTTTTCGCTATATCTCAAGACCTTGATTCTCTCTATCTCCAATCTCGTATCTCGCTCTGAATTTTTCTGAAACCAGACCTTGAACTGAACCGCATATCGCAGATTGAACATAATTCTATTATACTATCAGATTTGTATTTTATTAAACGATATTATCCGTTGAATCTGAATAATATTGACTATCGCTAACTGTCTAAATTTGAGTTGCCTGAAATTCTGATATAACGCTTGTTTGCCAAGAGGTTCGTATAGAATTTCTAAATTTTCTCTTTATGACGTAAGAATGACTTGGGTTGCCCCTTCACATTTTTCATGCATTTCTAGTGAATCGTTTAAATCTCACAGGTCTACAACTAACAAATACACAATCTATGATGACTGGCCATTATAGACGTAATTCTCTCTCATGAAAATTTCAGTTTACTAGAGGCAGAGCGCTCTTTCACTGCTGCCATATAATTGGGGCATAGTAATCGAAGACCATAATGTTATAGGTTTTTTGAGCAATTCTAGAAGATCATTAATGTCGAGCTTTGATGATTCACAAAATTTCAAGGCTTTAAGCGCTATAGTTTAGGACCTTTTGCCAAGTGCCGAGTGTTTCTTAAAAAAAGAGCACTTTCACCTTTCACCTACCTTGTGTTAACCAACCAGCTTGCTCGAAACTTCTCAAGTTAAGGGCTTTCCAGTCAAATTTTGAAAATGGAAACTGAGGAAAAATTGTTGATACGACAAACTACAAACAATCACGGAGCTGTCTTGAAACTCGCGTTAGAAGAGGTCTATTGCCTCTTTAGTTTTCATAAAGCTAGTTCGATGGAAAATGCACAAAAGGAAAAACGGGTCTACTAACACATACAAGTGGCGAATCGGGAGAGGAGAGTGCCTCCCCCCCCCCCCCCCCTCCTTGCCGCTTATGAAATGATGATGACGTAATGCAGACAACTTGTTATTTGATAATCTTGAATATTTTGTAGACGAAATAATAAGATTAGCTTGTTGAAAAAATTTCAGAAGTGTAGCTGTCGGCCGCCTTCATTTGTTTGTTCGGAAAATTCAAGTTATAAAACAACCCTCACCCTTACAAGGATTTCTATCCTCATTCCTTACTCCTAGTCCCCTCCTCCCCCAAGATAGCTCCAAAAGCGTCACTGTTAAATGCATTTAGTAGTGGATATCAAAACAACCAGCAACGGGCAAGTCTTTGAAGAATGCTATACGATGGCAAATTTTCGATTTGATATGAAACCGAGAGCGGAAGCAAAACACTAGCTTAAAGGCGAGAAAATCGCTGCGAAAAATGAGATAAGCTACTAGTGGCGTACCCAAAAAAGACTTTTTGGGAAACTTCCCAAAATTTCTGTGGACTGTCCACGACCCCGAAATTCCAGAAAAGGGGAGAAACGGCCATGTCCCCAAATAAATGATGTTTGCAAGGTTAATTCAAATTTTTTTTTAGAATTTCAAGAATCATCTTAATTACACATATAAACAATTGCGCATTTTATTACTTAGATAAGTAATTTTGAAAAATCTCACGACCCATTCCCGGAGGTCCCTCCCCCCTTGGTAAGCTATTGATAGCTACGCATTTTGGGGTTCACCCCACGAATAAAAAACCAACGAGGATGAAAATGTGCAAAATGAATGAATATGATGTAAAGATTTCTGCGGGAGTTTATGGGTGACGTCATCAAAAGATTCGTCTTTCTCTCTTCTGTTAAATGGAAGATTGCTTGTTTCTCTGCATTTCCACTTCAAAGCCCATCTTAGGGCTCAGCGTTAGATTAATAAAAAAGTTCAAAATTTGTTATCTATAAATATCGACTGACTTTTCAAAACTGTGTGTGCAACGAAAATATGATAAGTTGTAACATCAGATTGGCCTTTCTCGCAACTTCTTATGGACAAAAACTCTATCTAGCAACTCTACGAATGAGGTCCACCACATTCGAAATCTGCGATAGACAAAACCCTGACGAAAGGAAAAAGCTTGCAGTTACGCACTAATGCGATTGGAATTTCCAAATCCAATTAATTCCGGCATTTTTGGAAGACATAAATCAGCAATTTGAAGCCGAATGATGGCTTTCGAGAGTTACACGCGCAGATCGAATCCGCAACTACTAATCTCCGCACAGCCAATAGACGCGCAAGCCCGCCTCCATTTCACTCGCATTTTTGCAACATTTCCTCTCAAAAACTGTCATTCATTCTTTGGGTTCAGTCGAGGAGGTCTTTATTTGAAGTTTTGGGTTAGTGTGGCTTTATTTCCCTGGTTATTCCAGTTTACGCTCTGAGTAACTAGTTTTGTGTAAGTATTTGATTACGAGTCAAATGATTAGTAATTATTTTCTCACTATCTTCCGTGTTGTTAATGCAGACATGCTCAGATTCCAATAAAGCTTATTCGTAGTGTATATAACCGATTTTCGTTACCAAAATAAGACAGCTACTGACAAGATATTCAATTTTTTCCGTCTTGAGAGTATTTTACTTGTTATAGTTTTGTAGAAAGTACTTAGTCGTCAGTTATTTTCTTTATTAATAAGAAACAGGCCAATTTCGATTGGGTATTCTTTTATTGCATTTCCTGCAATACAATTACATGTTACGCTTCATTTTCCTCATCCTGAATGTTTTCGTGTCCGAATGATAGAGAAAAAGCGAAATAACATCTCTTGACAAGGTCAATTTCTTTCAAAATTCTGAACACTTGCTATAAAGCATATAGACGCAGAGCCATCTCACTTCTAGATTTGAGGAAGACTTTTTTTTTGATTATCTTGAGCAATCTTAATAAGGAAAAACCTTGTGGAAGCATACCTAAGACTTGTCACAACACCTCCTGCCATTACTGCTACAGGATATCAGAAGTGATGATTTCTTTTTCTTAAGCAAGTGAGGTTTATTAGGTTGGAGAAAAATATCCGGGCACTTGCGGAAAAGTTTCCTAGAGATTCGATATGCAGACGACTTCCTCGTTCAGATTCGCATTTGTTTTAGAGAAAATGTGAAATTGCTTTTTCGTCTAGATATTCAAATTTTTACAAATAATTTGTCGTTAAATTCAGATAAAGAAAATATAGAAATAATCTCTGAAAAATAACTTTCCTAGCAAATTCAAAAAAAAAGCTTCCGAAGGTGAACCTTGGAATTTTGCTCGAGTTCATGGACGAGACTAATTCTAATTCAATTTACATTTATTTTTTACCGACCATATCTCTGCGAAATCTTCTTTTGCTGCAACTTTCCTAGCTATGGCAATTCCTTGTAAGGCATGTAGTACTTGACGCATCACGATCTCGCTGTTAAATTACCATTCTCAAACTCTCGTGTTCGTGAGAGCGGACAAGTGCAAATGTTCTGTGCACTCACTTCGCTGATTTCAGGCGCGACATGAACGCCATCATCGGACTTCTTCTAGCAATGATAGCAGCGGTGGCATCGTTTTCTAACAGTAAGTCCAGTAAGGCAATAATTTTTCCGTCTGTCTCTAGGCTAGATTCAGTGGCCGCGTACGTTTAGTCTGGGTTCAGGGAGTATGTGGAGTTTCGAAGAGAAAATAAGAAAAAACCAAGATTCGAGTCCAGTAGTTATACAAGATGTATGCTATCTTGTAGTACATGGAACTTTGATTTCGAAATTGCTTTCGGTATCTGCAAAGCGCCTATGGGAGGGGAGTTATGGAAATATGTTGATGCAAAAATGCGCCGCTACATCGAAACCTTTGGAACTTTAGACTATGAGCTCGAATGGGGCCATGATCACTATTAGGGCGTTCTAGCACAAATATTTCAAACTGAATAAACTTGTAACAGTGGTCCTTCTTTTAAGCGCCGAAAGAATGCAAAACCTTTTTTACCTTGACCAAATCATTGACACCTCAAAAATTCCCAAAACTCTCCTACCAAAAGCGCTTTGCAGATAAAGAAAGCAGATTTGGAATCAACGTTCCATGCCCAATGAGATAGCATACGTTTCACATGAAAACACTTCTATCAGGTATCCTTCCCTTGATAGAAACAGCGAAGGGTCTTGTCTGTTCTTTTACCAAAAAACTCAACAATTATGGTGTCTAACTCTGCCGCAGACTACTATAGGAATCAAGGCTAAATCATACATCAGGCCTGGTTTTATGTCCCAGCTCAATATTCCTTTCTTCTTCAGCCCTTTTAGAGTAGAGAATTTAGCAATAAATTCTAAATTTCTCATCAGCAAGAATTGCGTTGGTTCATATTTGAATTCGAAACTTTTTCTGAGAGATTGCATCCTATAAAGCTCAAGAATCTTCACAATTCATTTTTTATCAAAAACTTTATGATTTTTCATCAAATCCATGGCATTGCAGAAGGACGGGTCTGAACTTATTCTCAATTTTTTAGCGATCTAAATGATCTGAACTGATATTTCAAAGAAAACCCTTAGATTTTCATAAAAGCTTCTTCTTCCTGAAATGAAAACATTTAAACCCTCTTTAACCTCTTTAAAAGCTATTCATCTTTTCTTAGAAGCGAAACTGCTTGTCGTGGCCAACTCTATTTACATTGACGCGCTACAACAAATTAGAGATGTTTGAGTTGCTTCACGCCTTGCCTCAATTTGCCCTAGGCCATGCAATAAATTTCGATTAAAAAAGTGCGGAGGAAGCGTTGAAAAACGTCACTATCACGGAGTATACGTCATCCTCAGGACATTTTCACTCCTATCGCAATAGCTCCAGATCATCGTAAAAGTGATGTCACTTGCATAAACATTTGTTTAGAAAAAGTGGTATTCTCTACGTAAGCATTTATCACATAGGCTAAAATTTTGCCACTTCGCAGCACAGCATTTCACGCTAGGGCTCATTTTTATGATTCATTCTCCCCCGTTCCACACATTGTGCTTTTTGACATTTCCGTTTTCATTCTTTTTTCGCAACTGGCGTCATTTAGCATAGCGCTACTTCTCATCCGACATTTTGAATATATTCAAGTAGGTTTAGGATTGAGTAAAAATACGCGAGTAATGACTGAACATAGTCAAGTGGAAAATGTGTTAGGAACTTGCAAGGAATATAACCTTGTCCCCCAATGCATTGAACAAGATTTTATTGCAATCGAGCTAAGTCAATCTCCCCTAGGTTAGGGAGCGAAGATCTTACAAGGGTTGCAAAGTCGAAGTATCCAATCGCTAAGGTGCATATTATCTTGAAGAGCTTAAAGCACTGATTCCAAGTGTGCTTTCCATACCTGCAGAACGCCCGCGGGAAGGAAGTTATGGACTTTTACTTGCAAAAATTTTGCAAGGCGCGGAGTAGCAAGAATTATCAATACTTGAGCATTTCGGACTCAAACCTACTTAGAATAGCTTATCCATTCTCAAATGCTGACCTTTTTTGGACGTTATTCTAACTGGAAGGTCGGTGTGCTGGAAGGTTCTCTGACCAGTTTTTGAGATAGCTAATTGTCCGCTTCTTAATTCGCAATGGTTGCACGTTTCTTGATGTTGGCTAGAGCAATTGATAAAGCTTTCTCAAAAAATAATATTTGTGAGGTGATGACAGACACCATTCAAACCCTGCACGCGCTTTAAATTTGCCTCGAACAACTTTGCAAGAAAGTGGTTTTGGAGACGAGCATTTTTATATTCGAGCCAGCATCTTACAATGTGCCAGAATTCAAGAACATCCCAGCATTGTAACAAGAATCAATATGGAGTCTAGATCTATGGAGAGTAAATCTAATAAATGATTTTATGCTCCCAGGATGAAAAAAGCGGCCAGCGGCAACTACGGGCTACTGACGGCTCAAACATGAACTTCCGCTCACAAAGTTAAGCCAACGATCGCTTGCTCGACGCTGTACCTGGATTTTTACAAAAAAAAATCATTGAATCCCTGATAGGTCAAACCTCTGTTCATTTGGTTTCACTAAATCAGAAATCTAGAGTGATTAAATCAGTTTGAAGTGTCTGCATAGCGAACCCTTAGATCACGCTCCTGGCAGCGGTATCGTCAACCCTCGAACGAAGGCGTGTGTAAGGATCATAATAGGTGAATAGTGAATATGGAACAGTCTCAAAAGCAATAACTGTTATATCAGTTTTCATAAAAATCAGCATAAAGAGCTTTCTTTAAAGGCAGCGTCCAGGCAGATTCTCGACTTCTATATTTTTATCTTATCCAGGCCTTTCCATGGCACTGATTCCGAATATGGAACTCAAAAAGCATGAAATTCTCAGAAAACCACCTTTTGGGGCTATTTTGGGAAAGCCCGGACGAGTGCTTCTGATGTTATCCTTGTCGAAAGCAAGTATTAACAGGTAAACGCTGTAAGTTCGACTGTGTTGGTCATGTGAAAACACGTCAAGGCTGAGGAGTTTTCGTTCATAAGGGGTTGGCCGTCCGAGGGAAGTGGGCGTGGTCGTCGAGCTCGGATCTGCCTGGACGCTGCCTTTAAGGCAAAGGTTTTTGAGCGCGAATCATCCAGCCCATTATGTAGCAATCAACGCGGAAATTTTAACGGAGCGCGGAATCGCGCGCGGCAAAATGTCCTGCTACACCATGTGTAGCATGAGGAACGTTAAAGACCGGCTTTCTTTCGTTGCACGATTTCGAGCTAACAATAAGTTCAAGAAGTGTTTCGCAATTTCCTTACGCGTACTTCCACAATGTTCAACATTTGACGTCATGGTCCTAAATTTTATGATGGGAGCAAAAGCTACGTGGCTACCCCCAAAATTAGCCCCAGAATTGTCAAAGTAGTGCATTTCTCTCATATGGACGATGGTGGTTATCTGACATTGATTATAAGACTCGGTACTTCTCCGTTATCAGAACCCATTTTTTCAGGTTTTCTCAGGCAGGATATTTGCCTTAGCCTAAAGAATTTTTTTCATAGATTCTATGAGGACTGCACCCCTACAGCGTCTCAGGATAGAAATTAATACGTTTATTCTCAGTTCAACATGCTTTTTCAAAAATTATTTCCGGTGTGGTACGGGAACATTCGAAATGACTTGAAAGCTGTTCAGCGACCTTTTATGGAAGCAACACGAGCCAAACAGTTGATCAGCATCTTAGTCGCTTTCAGGAAGAATTCCAAAATATCTCCCTTTTTAATTGCTTCCCCATGCGAATATGGCCAGGAAAGAATATAAATGATGACTTGGAGTACCTGACTGCCGCATGTTTCGTCGCTCAAATGATGGAGTAATAGTCCACTCTTCTGTTTTGTGCAAATCCAGGGCCCGGCACGAGGTGGGCAAATGGGGTTTTCCAAAACGAATTCCCCTTTGTTTCCAATAAATTTTACGAATACCCCCTTGAGCCCAAAAATGACGCTTTGTGCTCGTGCAACGAAAGTACCGGCCACACTTCGCCTAAAAGCGCTCAAAAGCGCCCAAAGTGCTCAAATTCACTCCTCAGCTGTATCAAGATAGAAAACAGGAAGGAAAATAAGCAAGAAAATGATGAAGGAATGAGAAAATATCAAAGTAATGCAGTCATAGGAATGAGAGACGCCGTTCCCGCGCGTATCGATTGATTGGGGCGCGCTTTCCATCTCAGAAAACTAGGCCGCTGATGCGATTTTGGGCTCTAACAAAGACAAGAGGAGGAGTTTCGGAACCAAAATCTCACCATACAGTAAACTTTAAGTGAACAACAGATTTATGTAAAAATCTTGAAAAAATTATGTGAATTGAAAGTTTTGCCCACCTCAGGTGGGCATTAGGTGGGCAATTGCTCACCTAATTTGGAAAAACGTTAAGCACGCTCTTCATTCACATAAGTTTTTCATAATTTTTCAAACATTGTTCCTTAGTCCTACTGCGCATATATACACCAAGTCTCGCGCGATTTCGTTTCCTCTGCGCTGCAATCGAGCCATTTTTCAACTTTCTTGATGGGGGCAAATTTGAAAATAGCTTGCCACAACCTTTAATCACATAATTTTTCAATGAAACTTCTAAGTTAAGCCCTGCAGGCATGTGTTCATGTATCTATCAAGTCCCATACCGTATGGTCATCTGTGCGCTGCAAACGAGCCATTTGAATTCACATCTTCATTTACCAGTTTTGCAAAATTTTTGGGAAAAATGCTTATTACTCCTCCCATCCACATAAGTTTTTCATAATGTTTCACAATTTGTTTCTACTAGCCTCTCTTCGTTCGCTTACACAATTTGGTGCCATATCGTTACGCCTGCATTGAGAACTGATCATGTAATCATGCCGTTCAACGGCATCGCTTATGCGACGTCGCGCACTCGGCAAATAGCGGCGGCGCGGCGTAACGCGCGAACTCTGCTGTGCGTTGAGGCTTACGAAAACTACTTCTTAAAAAATTAGATGTATAAGGTAATGAGCATGATTCGACCTTCTTTCGCTTGCACTTGGAATCTTCTTCCGGGGCTCCGCTATCGACCCCGCAAAAACGATTTCCCCCTTGCTTTTTCCAACAAAAACGACTTCCAGCTTGTCATTTGCCCACCTCGTGCCGGGCCCTGTGCAAATCTCCTATGTTACACACCATTTAGTTCTCACAACGCTAGAGTTCACAGATTGAAGTTGCGTTGGTAGTTAGGCTAAACAAACTCCTTGCAAAACCAGTCATACATGCAGATGACATGTCAATTTTCTTTAGACATGGCAGAACTAGACATCCTTGCTGTATGTCCAAATTTGGCACAAGAAGAAATGTAATATTCTTTGTGGAAAAAATGGACCCGGGTAACGGGAAAGTGCTCGGGTCCAATATCACACTACTCCCACACAAAAACGCCCTTTAGTGTTGTTAAGGTGGACATATTCATTGTGTTAGGCTGTAGCATATTTCTTGAGACATTCTTATTTCTTACGGCGTAAGTCGTGCACTTTATTTTCAGTAGCGGTCCAGCATTCGATAGAGAAAAGCAAGCTTTACAAGAAGGTGTGCAAAAGTTAGCACCAGCTTTGACTCATCGTAAGTTTGCATCCAAAATCTGAGTCGTATTGAAGACTCAAAAAATGGGAAAAAAATTCATATCTTCGCTCAAAAAATCGTACGGACTCCAACATGCTTTCATAGATTGTACATCATATCGGACACTCACGTTTACCGTTCCTGTGTTTTTTACTCATCTAGAAATTGAGAAAACAAAAAATTTCATGCCTATACAAAAAAGAAGCCATGCTGTTTCCACTCATCAATTGTACACTACAATTTCTCGAAAGTATAACCGTAAATTTCCTTCCACAAGCCCTAGTTTTAAAAAAATATTGATTTCAGCATGGAACACCCGAGTGAGAAAAGCTAATTTCTGTAATTTGCGAAAACTAGGGTTTGTGGAAAACTAAAAACCTACGGTTATACTCCTAAGGGCTTGTAGTGTACAGTTACATAAGTGGAAACAGCATAGCTTCATTTTTGTATGCATAAAATTCGTTTTCTCGGTTTCTAGATGAGGAAAAAATACAGGAGCGGCACATACAGGACTTTCAGTTGAAGTGTCGGGTGCACAAGCGTCCCCATTCCCGCGCTGGACTCTGCGTCTCTTCCGCGGAACATGTTCTCTGAGCACTTTCCCAGGGCGAGCGTGGAAAAGGCGGAGCCTCAATCGATTGGAAATGATTAGGGAGCACCTTCCGCGAGACACAGAGTCCATCGCGATAGTGGAGATGCTGGTGCACCCGACACAATTAATAGGCCCTGTTTGAGTGTCTGATGTACTGTGCAATATTTTGTGCAAGTTGGAGATTCCTAGGATTTTTTTGAACGAAGATTTGGAATATTCACGATTTCTTGAGCCTTCAGTACGACTCAGACTTTGGATGCAAGCTTAAAGTGGTTCGAAGCTGGTGCGAACTTCTGCACACCTTCTTGTAGGGCTTGCTTTGCTCTATCGAATAGTGCCCTGGACCGCTATTGAAAATAAAGTGTATGACTTACGCCGTAAGAAGATAGAGTGTCTCAAGACTTATGCTACAACCTAATAGATGAGCAGAAATCTCAAATTTGCTCAAAACTTCATGTAGGGGGTTCTTCAGCATCCTGATCACGGTTTTGACCTTGGTAGTGACTGGAAGACTGCGGGCGGCTTTTGCGCGGCTTAATGGCTTACACTTTGCACTGTATTTTGACCAGAATCTAGTTCTGATTCGATCCGTCTACCATATACCCACATAACATCAGAAAATCGGGTTGCTTGCAAATTAACATGATATTCGTGATCAGCGTCCCCATAACATGAACCAAAGAATAGCCAAAGCTTGTAACAAGCGTAAAATCCTTGAGAATGCAATCTCCCGATCTTTCCAGTTAGTAACGAACCGCGCGGAGGTTTTTTCGCAGGCGACGTTCCCAACGCACGATTTGCAATAATTCGCTGTTTGCCACTTCTCCGCCCAAATAAATTGCGCTGCCCCACGACCAGAAAGGTATGTTGGACAGTAGGCTAGTGCCCTCACGATGGCATTCTTATATCAAAAGAAGATCGGTTGTAGGAAGCAGGGGAGTTGGAAACTCGGCTTCCTGGCCCTGTCATCAATATATTCGTAAATCGATCGATAGCGAAAAGTAACCTACAACACCTGCCCTGCCCCGAAGTGTATGTGTGCAAGTTCCGGAAAGTTTAGAAATAAAAATTTATTCTGCTCGAACATACACATACATACATACATACATACAAACAGACATTCAGATTTCTCAGATTTGAATGCATATAAAACTCTCGCAGGTTGCTTAACCCATTGACGACGATGGCCACCGGTGGCCACCTTTTGCTAAGTCATATTCTTTGTAGTCCTATGTCTCTTCCATTAATATTTTTTCCAATTTTTCGCACTCTTGGGGCCTGTAGGCTCCGTCGTTTAAGAAAATGTCTATAGTTGTTTACAAAACAACCTTGCATTTTGTAAATAACCACAAAACTCGTCAAGCGCCGCCTTACAAAATTAGGGGTCGTCGTCAATGGGTTAAAAAGGAAAGATGGCTCACAGACACTGTTACTCAAAGTTGGGGGTTTTGGGGTCTTGAGCTTTTGGCAGCGTACAATAGTGGAGCTCCTTCCAAGCCAGTCCAAGTCGAAGAGCAAAATGTTGCTCAGGAAGCGAGAAAATCTCTCGCAAACGTAGAAAGCAGACGACAACGGGACTAGGCGGCAACGCCCCTCAGGTGTCCGCCCATTCGTGCATGCCCATCTAATCGCCGTTCTGGGGACCTGTCCCGTGGGGTCTTCGGAACCGGGTTATAAGGGTTCTCGTGAATTCTCGACTCCACATAGGGAATCAGTTACATGAGAAGGCCCGGGAACAACAAAACATGGAAGGTGAGATTCCTGATAGACGGTGTCTTCATGGAAAGTGTGTTCGCGTGGCGGTCGGGCAGGAGGCAGCAAAGGCTAGCCGCTTTTGCTCATGGAAGTACCTGGAGAACTTCAGACTTTCTCGCGCCTCTAATTACTTCTTCGCACTTCTAATTAATTGATATGACCTATGCCAGATTGATCGTTGATTTCAAGCGTGGCAATTTTAAGATAGCTTTTTTGTTTTAAATTCATAGCAAATAAGATAACAGGTTCAAAAAAGACTGATAGATAGCCATTCAACGTCAAATGATTTGAAGGTATGAATTGGTCTATTCAATCTTCGAACCAGAATCTCAGTTATGATCTCAGTCCCAACATAAATCTTTCTCAGTTATTCCGATCGAAGACAAGGACTTTGAAGACTAATTGTACTCGTCCTTTATTCTGCGGCAAAATCACTTCCTTCTATTAAGAATTTTGGAGTAAAATGTCCTATCTAATATATAAAGAAACGTAAGCGCAATTCAAAAATGTGCGAATAGCGGGAAACTGCGTGGCGGTCCCAGAGAACGCTCTTCCAAATAGCACCTTTAGATTACTGGTTCACTAGTCATTTAAATAGGCTGAAAACGATTATAGCTGAGATATTGCAAGATTCTCAAATTGATCCAGACTGAGATACTCTTTAAAAAAATTTTCGTTCAATCCTCTAGCTTGTAAAGTAATCAGAGGTGCGAAAAGTGATTAGAGGCGCGAGGAATCTGGAGCTCCCCAGGCACTTCCAGAAGCAAATGCGGTAAGTCTTTGCTGCCTCCTGCATGACGTCCTGTTCGCGTTCACATAAACCTACTCCTTGTTAAAATTATAACTTCATTTCGCTCATATAAAGTCGAGTTATCCTGCACCGAATTTGCATTGGGAGAGGGACACATGTCGCGAGAAGAAAAAGTCCCTCACGGACATCTACAAAAAAAAGCGCAATTCTTGTACTGAGGCGCGTGACTGTTGCAACTGCCCGCGCAGAACACCCCCCCCCCCCCCACCCTCCTCTCCCCTTAATCTTTCTTTTCACAAAGTCTCCTACTGCCGCTCAAGTCTAGAGTTGGCTTCAACTCAGATTCACAGATGGTGCGAACATTAAGGCACGTATGCACATACATCCCCGCGGGGAGGGGAGGGGATCTGAGAGGGGAAGCGTCATATCTCGCTAATCTATATACCTTTCTTCTTCTTTCTCTGTCTTACTTTTGAAGGCTCTCATACACTGATACTCCTTGCGCATAATGGATGCCAGGTTACCCATACAAGATTAGATATTCATTATTTCGTCTGATCCCCGTGGGGATCCCCAGGGGATCACCCACTCTTTCAAAGTCATTTTTGTTCCTGAAAACTCAATGAAAATGCTCTAAAATTGTACTGAGGATTATACTACGGCACTGCTAAACATGATTATGGCAGAAATGAGTGAAATCTCAAGAAATTAAAATCTTCGATGAACCGCTGCTCGCGAGTCAGGGATTATCGAAAAGATCAAAATCTTCAAATTCCATTTCTTCTGTCGAAAACATGCTCATCAGTATCGTAGTATATCGCTCAGTATGTACAATTTTGCAGCGTTTTCATTGATTTTTCGGGAAGGTAAATGACTTTGAAAAAGTGAGGTGATCCCCTGGGGATCCCCAGGGGATTAGAAGAAATAGTGAATATCTAATCTTGTATGGCAGTAACCTGGCATCCGTTATGCGCAGGTATCAGTATATAAGAAACTTCATAAGCAAGATAAAGAAAGAAGGAGAAAGATATGTGTAGACTAGCGAGATAAGACGCTTCCCCTCTCAGATCCCCTCCCCTCCCCGCGGGGATGTATGTGCATACGTGCCTTAATGTTCGCACCATACTGTGAATCCGAGTTGAAGCCAACTCTAGACTTGAGCGGCAGTAGGAGACTTTGTGACAAGAAAGATTAAGGAGAGAGGAGGGTGGGGGGGGGGGGTGTTCTGCGCGGGCAGTTGCAACAGTCACGCACCTCAGTACAAGAATTGCGCTTTTTTTTGTAGATGTCCGTGAGGGACTTCTTCTTCTCGCGACATGTGCCCCTCTCCCAATGCAAATTCGGTGCAGGATTACTCGACTTTATATGAGCGAAATGAAGTTATAATTTTAACAAGGAGTAGTTTTATGTGGACGCGAACACACTTTCCATGAAGACACCGTCTATCAGGAATCTCACCTTCCATGTTTTGTTGTTCCCGGGCCTTCTCATGTAACTGATTCCCAATGTGGAGTCGAGAATTCACGAGAACCCTTATAACCCGGTTCCGGAGACCCCACGGGACAGGTCCTCGGAACGGCGATTAATTGGGCATGCACGAATGGGCGGGGATATACGTGCATAAGGACCTAAGTGCTCTTCTTTACTGGATTGAGATAGAAACCTCAAGAAGGCTTACAATCACCAGCAGTATCTGAGCAATAGCTCAATTTTTGCAGATTCATTCACGTGGGGATATCCGCAGCGCTGAATCTGTCCACGCTACAAAGCGTTAAAACGGGAAGAAAATGCGTCTCTTAGAGCTTTACAAATTGAATTTGAACGAGTGGAACTTCCTTTAAAGCTGAGATGCAGAGTTGCTATGAGACCCTACAGCTTATACTGTGGCGAGTTGCGTACGTTGTGCAAAGCAAGAAATCCGCAATAGAGAGGCCAGCTCCGGACGTAAATTGTCCAGCTTTCCGAACGTACTTCTTGCCTGGTCAAACGTGATGGCCGCGCAAGTGCACGGTGGCGTGCCCGAGAGGTTGGCTTTCATATGGCATTGAAAAAAGACCTCCAACCTTGTCTTCTTTCGAGGGCCATGTTTTCCCGCAAAAAATCAAAACAGATGGAAACTCTTAGGCCTGGGCAGAGTTCACGCGAGTTCCACGGCAGTTTTCGCGATTAACCAAACACAAGACAACAGAAATCCATCGCATGTCGATCATCTTGAATTGAATTTCGGTTGTGAAAGTTAGTCACGATTAGTCGTGTCGGAAAACTATCACAACCAAAATGAAAGATGATCGGCATGTAATGGGCTCGTAACTGTTGTCAACTTCGAGGCCTTACAGTTAGGCCAATCTTCGCTGTCCTTGAATATGCTGCTGCACTCTACCGCACAATACTTCTTTCATGACTTTCACGACTTTATTTACTTACTTCTTTCATCTATTATAATGCTGGGGACTGGAGCTCCCAGCATTAAGACCGTTCCAAACAGAGCTCCTACCATGATTCCATCGCATTGAAAATTGATTCGCACCATATCTAAATCTGAATAGAAACCAGCATTCAAGAACGGCACGTAAATGTCGGGAAAAGAGGGTTCTAACGATCAAAGAGCGCAAATAAGTTTTTTGGACCCAGACGTACATTTATCATAGACAGTGTCCTAGAATAGGAAACCGTATAGCGAAGTAATCGAAGGTGTGTACGTTGCAAACGAACACACAAACATAAATAGTGTGACTACAACAGCCCCGCGTAGTGCAACTGCAACAATACGCGCTGCTGTTTCTTTCTTTATTAGCCGCAAATCGCCAATCAACAATGCTTGTGCTTTTCATAAGTTTTTTTTACTAATCAACGAGAACTTAGACTTTACTTTTGTCTATATATGCCAGGAGGCCACTCCATACGTAATGCTGTAGTTGCTGCTATGGTCTGTCGCCCTTAGGTCCCGAACATAACCTTTGATTCAACTGGCTTGACTCCGTTAGGGCGAGGTTTTGTGATCTAATTGAGGCCGCTCGCGCCCGCAACGCAACTGCGTCTCTCTCGCGCGAGTGCTCTCTGATCACTAGCTAGCCTTAGTTAGGTCACGAAGCCCCGCCTTCCCGAAGGCCAAGCCAGTTGCATCAAATGTTATATTCCATGATTTCGATTCTGCAATTTGTCATTTTGCCAAACATCTTGAGATCCAACATCGTTAGACTACAAAATCATGACTTATAATAACGGGCTAGGGGTGTTTACGTGTTTTTGTGCGTCTGCCTGTCTGTCTGTCTATCTGTAACGAAATTCACAGAACGAGTCACAGAAGGTTTCAAGCCGCAATTTTTTGCACAACCCGCACTGCCACCACCAGATTCAGCACGCAAGCACGACTAGATCCACTAGGTAGGTCTCTCAAAAATCGCACCGCAAGCGAATCCACTTAACGTCTGACGCGCGATGTTGGGTCCATATTACCACTTGTTGCAAAGTCGTGAATATGTTTGGCAAGTGACACGAAAAGTGATGGAAATATATACGAAAAAGACGCCAAAACCAATTATTTGCATAAATGGCCAATTTGCCAGGTTTTTACCTGAGCATTTGAGAAAATTTTTGCACAGGGATGTAGCTCGCCGTGGATATTATCCTTATGGCGAGTACCAAGCCATGTAAGTGTAAGTGTAAGCCAAAGTGTTCCAATTCTGCATATGTTCTTCATCTTCCAAAGTTTCATCTATGCAAAATCGATCTCACATGAAAAAACTTTCGCAATCAGTGGTTGTTTATGTTTCATTCGTGAAGACGGGCATTGCGCGGTATGTTTCAATACCATGTTATGCGGTAATGAGTATGTCATATAGATAGAAGAGCTAGTGCGAGCCTCTCGAAGCAGAGGTGACGCACTGGTAGTGTGTATAAAACTCTAGACTGATAAGATTCTCCTATTCTCTATACATATATTTGTTAGGTCCTAGCATAAGTTTTGTTACATTTTTCATGAACACTGAAAACTCGAAACTTTGGCAAAGCTAGTAGGCACATGTGGTTAATGGACAAATAAGTATTTGTTGCATCATTTTCACTCTAGGTAGGTTACTGTTAATATAAAGGCAATTCGGTACGCACTTCAACCTCCAATTTTTCTTTACCTATCGCGACCTCTTAGCAGGGGGTGGGGTAGCTGGAGCGCCAAGAGAAGCTCTCGGGAGTACGGAGCCGTCGACGAGAGGCGGATCTCCTCTACCTTAGATAAGAGAGCCTGGAACCGTACTGGGAGGTCAAATCGAGCTAGAGCCCCATTATTTACATAGCGCTGAGTTCTTGTTGCTATTAGTTTCGTGCCATTCAAGATAAATCATCTTGTACTCAACCCCGTGCTCTTCATAAATTAGTTAATATCGAGATGTACCACCGACCATCCCCATTACGCCATTCTTTTTTCATGCTCCTAGATTTTATTTCCGGAGACATTAGTATGAAGGCATACGAAGGCTATTTGAAGATCTAAATTCTTCGTTCCCAATTTGCCAGAAACAAGTCGAAATTTCAAAAAATAAAAAAATAATTTTTCATGTGTGACATGCATTTATCAAAAAGTAACCCTTCTCGTAATCTGCAGATGAGAGAGAACTTTTTGAAAACGGTGTGAAGATTGTTTTTGCAGTGTAAGGAAACTTATGTTAACTAAAGTGCGCTTACGATGAGTTATAAACAATTGAAGTATAGCCCTCGCGGCGACTGAAATGCGTAAAATACGCGCTACAAAGGTTGTAAGTTGAACACACTCCACCGAGGGCGAGGCGCAAAGCGATTGTCGGAGATTTGAGAGTAGGGTCAAAAATGTGCGCATGTGATGCGCCGTACGTGTACAAAGACCTGGTGAACGGCATGTTCTCTGTGTGATGGACTGAGCGCAAAGTCTGTGGCAAAGTTTTTGCTTTATTCTCAAATGTCATTACAAAGCCATTTAGACCTACTTATAACTTGCAACGCTTTTCGAACACAAAAGAGGATTCAACGTATGCATATATTTTAGACGACTTCTTCGAGAGATCAGTAAAATGGATCCCATCGGGAGGAGCCGGCCTCGTCTCGGGTAGGGGTAACTTTAGGCCCGGATTCACTGGAAGGGACTGGAGGAGCGCTCTAGCAGAACCAAACTTCAAGAAGGTAACCACATTTGAATTTGGAATTAGATTGATGAAAAAAGGGATAGGACAACGACTTTCACCATTTTGGGCCGCTTGCTTGAACTCCTCCAAGATATGCAACAGCACGCGAAAGAACCACTTGCCATCTGCAAGGGCAGACATGGCTGAGTTCGTTTCTTCCCTACCCATAAGAAACGGGATCTGAGGTTCCCCTCTATTGTGACAATTGAAGGCTGGGCTGATATTAGTGATAGTGAACAAATCTTGTGTAAAAGAACCATATTTTTAGAGATCTGTGGCCTCTTATTTCAACGACGACTACTAGAAACGCAGAAGAACCGAGGAGGGAGGAGGAAACAATATTCTGCTATTAGTCTGATCTCTACATAAGCTCATTCTATGTTGAATAAAATGTTCGATGTTACCGTATACGAAAAGATGTTTCGGTACTCAATGTCACAGACTTTTTGCTTGCCTATACTATCGTCTAGGGTCGCAACATAAAAGTTTACCACAATAAACTTTGCATCCTACAGGCAAAGTAATCGGCTACAATTTGCGAAGTATCGAGTCTTACCACGGATGCTCTCTCAACCTTGTTGTCAACACTTTTTTCTAATCACGAAAGTCTGAGTGAGTTACTAAATGCTTACAGATACATGTCATTACAGTACTTGAGGACAAGATGCGAAAGCAAGGTTGCTTCAGAGAAAGGCCGGGACATATGTGTTTGTAGCAGGGTCAAGCGTGTGATGCGACTGTCGCAACGGGTCGTAAAGGGGACACCGGAGGGGGGGGGGGTTGTAAGAGAGGGCGGTCCAAATAAGAAAAAGTGTAAAACGTGGGAAATAAGCTTCTCAGTCGCAAACATCCTTTACTCTTCAAAAACAGCATTTTTCTCCCTGCAAAAAAAGTGTCGCAGACGGGGATCGAACTTGCTGGCTACAGGTATGACCGAAGATTCAAAAGTCACTCTCAGGCTCAAAGACTAGGCATGCATGTGTGACAAGAATGTTAAATGTACCAATTGGCTTGGAAATCCTGGTTCCGAAGCACCGCTGAAGTCTCACACACTCACGAAAGCACTCATCTCTACCAGCGATGACCATCGATATTTTGTTTTTGTAATGTCTTTCAAGAGCGCATACAACTTACGGGTGCGGGAATTTATCTACCCAGAGAGGTGTGCCGCCATGTAATTATCAGGGGACATGAGAGGTCATGAACTGTCAGCAACGCTAATTTGCACCGAAGATAAGCAGATTTTGCTCACGACAGAATGACATCATCCTCAGTGTACGAAATCGGGATTTCAATGAAATTTGAATTAATGTTCAGTGGTGAAATTAGTCCAACTAAGTAAAAATTTGTATCAAGGGGTAATCTACCATCCTGGTTCCAAATATGATGGTGGTTTTGCGTTAAACTCAAAAAATTTTCTTTTTAAATTCTAATCTTGTTTTCATATATGGCAAAAAGCTTAAAATTCCATTTGAGGGTTTTCCATGATGCTGATTTCGAATATGCTAATGTTTTCGCCAGAAACTTCAAAAACTTTTCCTTTTGAAATTTTGACTTTTTCATAAATTTTACTGCACTTTTGATAAAACTGGAAGGCAAATGAAAAAGTATGCTACTTTCAGAAAGACTAGAAAAAATGATACTAACTACGAAATAAAATTTGAAATAAGGTAAGAAAAAATTCAGTGAAGCTGAAGCTAAGTCTGAAGGATTGGAAAAGATTCCCAGCTATCAAATTATTCTGCACTTTCCATGCACATTCAATCATCAATCAGCTTACGTGACCGGTACCAACACTTGCGAAAAGTTGTTCATAAAGAACACAAAAATTTTGACAAAATTGCTGAAAATTTTGCATTCGGTGTTCAGAACTTAATTTGGAAAAAGGATTTGAGAACTTTGTACTAAACCGTAATCATATTCGTAAAGAGCGCCCTTAGAAACCCTCAAATCAAAGTTTTTATTCTGTTTTGCATATCGCCATTGAACATTGATTTTAATCCCATCACGAAGCTCGGCTTCGCTTTCACGCAAAACCACCATCTAAGTTTTTCATCGCATCTAAATTTTTTCGAGCTTACTCCTCTTCAAGGGATGAAGCTTTTTGTATGAATAGTCTGGGCACTATGCTACAGAACCTGTGCTTTGCAGCCTCTCAGACTTTTCCTGGCCTTAGTTACGAATTTTCAAACTACCGTGCTCATGCACGTTTTTGACGTCGTTGTGGACGGCGCTAAAGCGGTTTTTTCCGCAGGAAAAACTGTGGAAGAGGGAGGAATTAAGCTTTTCAATCGAAAACATCTTTTGTAGTTCAAGAATGTCATCTTTTTTCTCCTGCAAAAATTTGTGTCACATACGGGAATCGAATTTGCTGGTCTGAAGTATGCCTGAAAATTCAAAAAATATGCAGAATCTCAAACATTATTGAAGGTGCGTATGCGTGCTACAGTTGCTAAGCGCATCCACTGGCCTAGAATTTCTGCTTCCGAAACCTCACTGAAGTTCTCAGCAGGTATTTTTTGAGATTGACATTCGCTTATGCAGGTTATCGCGAAGAATGTGGACAGGGGAGGTAAGGGGGATAGATGGAGGAAGGTAGGGGAGGGGGAGGGGGGAGGGAAGCGGGGTCGTACGGATGGGTACCTTCAAGGGGGGGGGGTCGTAAATGAGGGTCCCGGATCGCATCAACACGCTTGACCCTGGTTTGTAGGCAGGGGAAGACGAAACAGACATAAAAGTCGTTAAAGGCAGCGTCCGGGCAAAATTTCGCCTCTCATGTTTCTGCCATTCTGGGGCCTTTCCGTGGCCCTGATTACAGTTGTCAAGTACAAGTTGTTCAAAGCTCCCAAAAAACCCGGTTCTTGGGGACCCTCTCTTCATGGAGCGGACGAGTTCCGAATTGCTCGTCCCCATCGTCATGCCAGCGGGAGGAGCTGCAACTGCACGGATGCAGTTGCATTGCAGAGTGCAGTGCCAGTTGCATCGCAGTGCATTGCAACTGCAATGCAACCGCACACCTGCGTAAGCACTCATCCTCAGGGGTGGTTTGTCATACGAAGGGGCGGCTTGTGATACGTATCACAGGCCCGTATCTCCTTTTAGAGGGCACGTCAAAGGATTGGACCAGCGTAGATCACGCCAGCATAAGCAGCAAGATGATGCAACGCTTCAAATTTGTTCCTAAGATTGAATTAGGCTGTTCTTCTGGTAGTTTTGCTAGAAAATTCCTGACTTTGATTCTGATCATATGTGCTCAAAAACAAAACAGCTCATATTTCTTAAATGGCACACTGTAAGAAAATTAGCCAAGGATGTTTCATTACGTAAACTTTCATAGATTTTACATAATGTTCTCTCAAAGAAAGCTTACATTTAAAAGTTCAAATAATTTATTGTAGGAGTATTTACTCTCATCACATGATAGATGGCAAGACAAACAACAATGATTAATCCGAAGCTTGTATATTCAAGAAACCTGTGTAATTGAGTTGTTCTGTCCAGAAAATAAAACGCAAATGCTAAGTTTCTTTTTTTACAGCGCGAGAAAAATTTGTGCATCTGGTATGAAACATTTCATATAAACTTATTAGCTTCCTTAGACAATCAATGCCTAGCCACGAGACAAAATGGAATCAATTTGACCCTTCCACAAAATATGAGGAATGTGAACGGAACTGCTCAGCTGTTTGAAGCAAATAAAGTGGAGTGCGGCATTTTAACAAAAACATGCAATATCCCAGAAAACAACATAATAGCGGTGTAATTAACAATCATACACTATCACTTGTTGTTGAGAATAGTACGTTGCAATACCCATAAAGGTCCTAAAAGTTGTAGTCACTTCAAATACGTTCAAAGACATGCACATCTTGTGTTGGGAAAAACAAGGAAACGTTGACATTAAACCATGTACATAACCGCTGGACAATGGTAGACTTCGTACAGCAAGTAATGCTTCGTTTTCAACTAGTCTGATTGGAAAAATCCTTCCATCTTTCTCTGGAACGAAATGCTATTTAAAACACATAGCTTAGTTCAGTAGACCAAATGAAAAGGACACATTTGGTCTAGCTGTTTAGTTAGTTCTACTTTAACTGCTACAATCTTTGAGGTAGAATATGAAGCTTCAAATCATAAAAACCATTTGCTTATATTCACTATTGTACTAAACAAAATCAGAGTGCATAAGTTTGAGGTAACATAGCAATCATTTCGACAAGGCAGTCCAAAAAAGTGCGTGGCTGGCAAGATAGCCCGCGCAGAGTTTATGACTAGCAATACCACTGAAATCCCTATTCGTTTTCCGGGTGTGCTAGATGTTCATTAAACACATTGAACCTGCTGAACCCTTCGCTAGCACAACTGAACTGGGTTGACCTCTCAGAAGAACTGTAAGTTAGAGCTACAACAGCCCACCCTCTTCTTTGAGAAGGCAAGTTCAATATTAGAAGATCATGCGATCATGTGCCGCATTAAGTTTACCGCGCTACCTATAGGAAGGTAGGAATTTCGATCAATTGTTAGCCCCTCTTGAGCGATAGTCGCGCATTGGGTGGTTCTATAAGTTCGTAGCGTTTTTATAAACCAACAAAATCATCAAATTACAGTAAAAAATCAAAATTATATTCCTCGTTGTAGCGCACGACCTTTTGGCACATTCAAGTCAGCTTCAATCGCAATTTTTCAAACGGCAGCGCCGGGTCCCAGGGAGTCATCTAATCAGCCTCAAACTACTTACTATAATTGAGACATGCACCACTTATGAGGTCTGCTGGAGAATGGAGCAAATGATAATTTGGCAGAGCGAGATTTGGAGAGTACGTTGGGTACTAGAGTGTCTTCCAGTCAAATTGTGCAGGACAGTTAGACGACGCTTGCCGTATGAGGCCATGTTTCATCATGCAGAAAAACTCACTGAATCTGTCTATTAGGCATTTTCTGTGGTAGGACCTGGTCTAGACGGTGCAGTTGGATTGATTACGGTATGGCTGACCATCGCCTACTTGTACAGCAATTTTCAGTGCAGAACCTCCTGCCCGTCCCCCGAATAGTCTTGTTCAGGGACACCCTACTCAGCCCCTAATCTTTTGTAGCAATCCAATACTTTTTCTTATGTTGATGTGGGAGCGCCATGTTCCACAGTCGACAGAAAAGTCTGTGCAAAAGCTCTTCTTTTCATGAGAAAAAATCCGCAAATACCGAAATTGCTCCTTTTTGCCTTTTAAGATTGCCTTTCATCTTTGGAAGCTACCACATTTGAGTGAATCAGTTTTTCACCGGAATCAGTAGACATATTTTAAAGAGCACAATCAGCCTTTTCTAATGAAATACGCATCTTGCCGCAAATCAACCGCTCCACAAAGATATAAGGACGAAAATGAAAACGCTACGAATTTATGGAACGGCCTAATATAACAGATCCGAAGCCGTGCTTTGTATGTTACGATTGACAATCTTAGTAGAAAAAAAAGTAGTAATGACGACATATAAGAAAACCCTCAGCAGAGCATCTTGAGTTTAGCGGAAAAAACTGTGTGAATGTAGTTTCAAGCCATCCGCTTAATCAACATGTTTAAAGCGCACCATTTGTGCAGCTCACCAAAGTTAGTTTTTCAGCGTTGAGAGTCAACAGCTTCCTTGAAGTGGCCTAGATATGTAGAATTCTATCCTATGATAACAGACACTCCAAGGTGGAGTTTCACATCGCTTTACTTACATTACCTGTATCACCTACATCACAGCTGATCGACGTGTACACAAAGCGGGTACTAGTAATGCCTCTATACGTCTCTGTCGCACACATTTGTTGACAGCGAAATCCTCTAAAGGACTTGAAAAGGATCAAAATCGCGTTGGCGTCTTCCTCGTTTGCATCTGCAGTGGTATCCAAACGGCTTACGCTATCCTTTGTTTAGCGTAAACGTCAACGCGATTTTAATCCTATCATGCGGTTAGCGTCGCTTATCCTCAACTGTCACCTGGGATGCTTTCCTTCCAAGGTATGCGTGAGTCAATTCACACCTAACATCCTTCTCTCAAGATGCTGCTGGCTGCAGGCTGATGACGCTAACCCCATGCCCACCCTGCCTCCTCATTGTCCATGTATCCGCATCAAAGCAGGAAGGATCATCGAATTGCAGAGGTAGACGCGAAGCCTGTTGTTAGACTTTTTTACTACGTCCTCAGTAGTCTTGTACGCTGCCCATAATGCTTATTTCTTCCTGTCCGGTTTCGAGCTAGTACTGATTTCATACTGATTCCCCAACTTGCGTAAGTATAGCATGAGCGTTGTGTAATATTCGTTCCGTGCATGCGGGGAGCATCGAGCACTTTTTCTTTCCACAAACATCTTCTTCGCTAGGTTCAGCCATAGACCCTCTTACACAAGTTAAAACTAGAATAGCATTCGCTCGCATGCGTGATGCTTGATGTTATCAATAGCGCATGACGTCTCGGGGAGGGCTAAATAGCTTAAGATACACTTTGCTCGCATAGTTGTATTTCGTCCCACTTTCGATCTTGTTGTGAACTCGTGTGAGGAGTTTGTAGATTAAGACAGCAGGCCGGTGGGTAGACATAAGTAACAATGTCTTAGAGACCTTCCTTTTTGTTCAACAACGCGGGCGATGCACTTTTCTTATCGATATGATAGTATGAAGAATCCCGGAAAAAAGAACTGACGGTGCGGCATATGTGTTTTTTAGCGCGGATTTTGAAAATGTGCTTTGAAACAAACATTAGAATTGTTTACAGCGAAGAGGAAATGATGTGACACCAAAACTGGAGCGTACATGCGCAATAGGAAGCTGCAACGATGTATGAATATCTATGAAAAAGTCATGTGAGCAGGTGTGGCAAACTATTTTTGGAATTAGGTGGCTTTAGAGCATGGCTCATTCTTAAAATCGTGACGATGAAGCTGACTGCGGTCTTTGCGCACACAGGAGCATAAAACACCCATACAAAAGGCATCAACTTAATGTTCAGCACAGTGACTTTCAATGTCTAAGTACTAACACATGTAAGCAGAAAAACTATCTTAGTAGAGATAGCAACCAAGAAATGGATGTGCGTGCGTGTCGCGCGCGGTCGCGCCATCGTCACGATTTCTCGAATGCCCTATACTTTATCATTCACATACCTTTAATTCACATCAAAAACCCTTCGAACGATTTTCTTTTTCACCAAACAACCTCTTCCCGCCTAGTTACAGTCCTCCAAAATTTTGTATGGAGGCGGCAATTCTGCTCCAACGCGATAGTGCTCGCCGGGCACACTATGCCACCACTTCGAAAACATGAATGTCTTCGGTTGTTTCGTCGTCTACTCATGAGTACGTCATAAGAGATGCTCTAGCTAGGCGCCTTTGCCTCTATGGCGAAGTCTACGGGGACTTCGTTCAGAAAACTGAAAAAGCCACCCCATGCCGAGCCCTGTCTACACGAAAAAACGCCTCATTAGACTTCCGACATTGTTTATTCCTAGTCTAGGCGCAAGGTACCGAGAATTAATCCAAAATAGATTCACCAACTTTTGGTCCACCGTGGAGTCACCGGTCAGCACAGATGCGACGGACATCATTGATGCTGCTCAATGAGTCGACTGTGTACACTGTACGGGTTTAGGTCACTTGGTGACATAAGGAGCAAGAGATAAACCTGACTGATTGCTACGTGTTCATTTTTGTTGTTTATACTCGAATTCCCGGCGATCCACGCGGCCTCTAACATTCAATGCACCAATCTCAACCTAGTGCGCTAGGTACACTTCGCGTGAGCTGCTATCATTATGTGCCTCAATTTTATGTTTGCCAAACGGTGATGACAAGATTTCTTGTCTTTTATCAAACTGGCCTTCACTCTAACACTTAGAATTTGCCCAGTCTCTCTTTCATGCATTAGGCCACAATTCAAGGATTCCAGCTAATTTACGATATACTCATTAGAACTCAAGTTTTTCGTAAGATCCATTGCAATTTTCTAATATACATTCTACACAGTTTGTTTCTGATCAACCGCCTTTTAGTCTAGTACTAGGAATGTAGGCCAGAATTCATTCTGCAGCTGCGCTCGTGCTATATCCTCCGATCATTGGGAATGACGGGTACTGGGTGGAGCTCGGGTTCCGCGCGGCTGCCTCGCTTGGGCTCTACCTCTTCTGTGTGCTGCTCTCTGATCACTTCCCCACCACGGCATGGGGAAGGCGGAGTTTTAATCGCTAATTAAGCGTGTAAATGATTAGAGATCATGTTCGCGCCAGGCAAGGTGGTCGCGCGCCACTCGGGCTCCACGCTCCCGTCACTCTCAATGATACATAGGGCACATCGGTTTACTGCTTTACTGGAACTACCTCTGACGAATGGCATACAAATAGGGATATGTTGTTCTCATTGTTACTGCTTCGCATGAGATTCATGAGTTTGCCCATGAGTTTGCGATTCGTCTACACATTCGCTGCCGAGATTGCGCACTTACTTAGCCGTTATGAGCAATTTCGGATGTTAGCTGTCGAGACTCTAACGTTTTGCTTTCGCCCGTGCCCACTTCTACAGCAGTCTCACACATACTGCGCATAGTAGAAGGATTTACGGGTGTAGAATGCGCTAAGGTTGCGCGGACAAGTATATATTGGAGCTTTCCTTTCGGCTATTTGACTTAAACAGTACCGTCAGATAAGCTTGTATGAGGTGCCCGACAAAGCCGATTACTGTACGAAGTTTCTCATGCAAGGATGTACCCCTGACTTGGAATCTTGGAGCACTCCTCCATTTTGGATTGTGTCGACGTAATACAGTCGTCGATGTAGCGTCAGTACATTATTGGTAAGCGCGCAATAGAGGCTCCTCAGTCCCACTAACGTAACAGATAGCGAAAATGGGACAAGTCTTTGATCCATTGCAAGTCTCCTAGTTTGAAAATAGGAATTACCAGACCGATTGAAAGTTACAAACAAGCATCTCTCCTGAGGAGCAGTAAGCACACTTTGAGCTAAAGGTTACCATGGTGGAACTATTCATTCATTACTTGCAAAAGAGCTTGTAAAGCGGCATTGTTTTGAACATTATTGTATAACGACGTAAGATTCAACAACACAACCAGGTTCAAAACTCATGCTCCATAGCTACCGTGAAAACTGCTGAGTGTTGGACAAATGCACAGGTATTCTGGAGAGCTGGCCTACAATCTTGCTCGGGAACCAAGTTTTTCGATCAATATTTGCTTACGCAGCTTATTATCGGGCAATATGGGACTGCGGGCATCGACAGTAGTGCTGTCTATGTCCACAGTTTACTGCTAATTTGTGAGTCTTAATCAGATGGTAAAAAACTGAATATTTTGGATTATCTAATTTTTGAATGTTGAGTTCATCCAAAAATTGGGCTTCCTATAGTGCGCCTGACGCTCGCGTTTAGAGCGGGTCGATAAATCGCAGTACCCGAGAAATGCAGTTTTGCAATTTCTAAATTAGCGATTATGGCATCATCATTAATTAACAGCCTCTGTAACTTGTACAGGGTGTCCCAAAATATGCCTACTATTTGATTGTTAAAAGCGGCGTTCCACCAGACTGGGAATACCTGCCTCTGGTAATAATGTAATAGTAGACCCCCTAACCAAGCGACGACAGAAGTTTGCAGCGCGAAAGGGGATTTACGAAGTCTACAAATTGCCCTCAAGTGGCACGAATCTTACGCTAGGCTCAGGCGAGTACGAAATGCATGCAAGATAGAGACACAGAATCGTTGCGGGACCCTGCGCTCATGGCTGTGAGCACTATGCGTGCTCTGACCCATTCTGGCCTTGCAAATCGATATTGCGGTGTGGGCGGCGTCCGGGCTTACCGTAAGATTCGGGCCACCTTCGCAGCAAATTTCAGGCTTGGTAGACCCCCCTCCTTCGCTCCGAACTTCAGTCTTTGCTTAAGTAGGGTCTACTTTAATTCGCCACAAAAACGCGGCACCCACCTTTTTGCCGGGACGCTGCCTTTGATAACTTTCTCGTAATGAAGTTTTTTCAAGAAGCTTTGAGTACCATTTTGTAGAGCTGGCTTCAACTTTGATTTGCAGTACAGAGCGAATCGCTCTTCATTACTGTAGGATTACCGTAGAAACTTCAACTATGGAGTCATTGCAAAAAAAGCTGCCGTTTCAAAAATTTTCAAAAAATGTGCAAACTTGTGTATTAGGTTTCCTTGGACTCTGAGTTCAATACACAACTATGTACAATATTGCGAAGCTTTCTAAGCGGTGTAACCGCACTTTTTGAAGACATTGAAAGAACGCTACTGCTTACCTCGCAAAACTTCAAGCTGTTTTGTTTCCTTTCTGAGAAAAAACATGGCCTTTCATGGCTTAAAACCTTTTTAGAAGTTTCTATCGTAATCCTACAGAGATTAAAAGAGATGTGCAATTCGTTCTTTACTGTTAATCTAAGTCAAACCTAGCTCTACAAAACGGTAGCTAAAGCTTCTCGGTAGATTTCATTATAAGAGTAATTAACAACCAAACAGTGGTCACGTTTTTTTGGGACACCCTGTGGAATTCGGATCGACTTTAGTCCCATAAATTACGCACTTCTTCAAAAACCTTCCACTGCGCTCGCGTCAAGGTGGTATGAATTCGCTTGAATGTATCAATGTGCACAATTTCAGTCGTAAAAATGCGAATTTCGTGTCGATGGTAAGCCCTGGCTCGAACTCTCTGCGGAAAGATCGACTAAACGGTGCAGATGGTATCAATTGTTTTCTCATTGCCAACATATTCTGGGTTCTCTCTCGTCTAGCTTCAAATCTCAAAAGATTTCGCAGCCAGTATATGTTACCAACTATTGTACGGCACTTGATAGTATTAATATTTTGTGAAGGTAAAAAAGAGGACCGAGCTTAAAAAATTAAACTGCATGAGCTGAATGAATATTACCGACAACGTTGACTCTTATATCAAGCCATTTGGACCGATATTTTAGTAAAACAGTTTTATAACAGTAACGGCTCTCTATTTATTCAGTAAAAAAATAAAACTTGGCATGTGGGAGGTGATGACTGATCTCGTTTAGATTCGGAACAGTAAAATAAGGCATTCCCTTCCGTTAACAGTGATGTGGTCAATCTCGTTATGGTGCTCTCTCTCCACCGGGCGATTCCAGGGTGGGATCCCATGTAGAGTAGGAAATAGGGGCTTTTGGAGTTTCCATGGATGGTCTTTGATATCATGGGAAATTCGAAGAGTCTTTTGGGTGTAGTACATGAATCCCGATATGGAGCTCCGCAATCGGCCTTCTAGTTCGCGACCTTCGCATTGAAACCAATAAAGGTAATCTTGTAGAAATGTGGTTTCTTTTGTTCAGGAAGGGTAAATATTTTGCCCAGATTGAAACATCATTCAATGGCTTAAGAAGAGTTTATCGTATTTGTGATTGAGGTGTTTCAATATCAAAAAGAGGCCCAACATGTTTTGAAGAAAAACTTCAGAGAGTATGCTGGGAGTATTGACTCTCAATCGTACACAAAGAACAGAGTATAAAGGAAGCCTCCTTTTCATTTTAATTTATCACTGCGACTTCCAATTCTAGTACTTGCCGCAAGGAACTGTGCACATCAGAGTCGAAATGGAAAAGCTTCTAAATTCCAGGTTCTCTCTTCTCTGAATCTGGGCATTTTATGTCGTAATTCGATGTATAGATGTTCTGCCGTTTGCATGTTAGGTCAACAAAGGTTTGCCGTATTAATGGAGTGCGTGGCTGAAGCCCACTTTTGATCGAGAAATTCCCCCCCTCCTCCCTCCCCCGAACAGAAATCATGGGGCCACCACTAATTTCTATGAATTGCTATCAATTACACTCATGCATATGAGAAGAACAGCAGATTATACAGTTTTGCTGTTACACAGGTGCCTTCGTTAGACTAGACTGAGTGCATTTTTTGTGATCAACGCGCTTGCTTCTCATTACATAATCATTTTAAATCCCAGCATATGTACTCGGATGGTTAAAGGGTTGATTGGAACTCCTGACTAAAAAAGCTCCAAACTTACAGGAATAGTTCTCTCCTTGGTACCTTGTCGTATAGATTCCTTTTATCAGACATATAGAATACGTTGTGCTGATTCTTTGAAAAGAATGCAAGCCACCATCCAAACGTCGAGGTTGTTGCAGTAATCAGAAATGAAGTGCACAACTGAGATGCCGCATATAAATCCACAGGAACAGAAAAGTTAGACACATATACTGTCTGTAATCAAAATTCATTAACTTGAAAAGCTGTCTCTAACAATGCAAAAAAGGACAGTCTGTCAGTTGACTAACTCAGACAGTCGAAAGGATACCTCCTGAGCGAAAATGAGAGGGTCCCGGGCTCTGCCCAGCGGGGTTCTGCCACTCGTGCTTAGGAGCCCTCCCACTTCACCCATTTTGGTGCTCCGGGGCTCCTCCAAATCTGGCGCACCCCGGAGCAGAGATTTGCGAGTTTCGGGGAGGGGTCCCATCCGCCTGCTTGTGACGTCACCGTGGCGCCAGATTTGGAGGAGCCTCGGAGCACCAAAATGGGTGAAATGGGAGGGGTCCGGAGCACGAAGTGGCAGACCCCCGCCATTTGTCCTCCGGAGGTATCCCTTCGGCTGTCTGAGAAGGAGCACGTGTAATAATCGCCGAGGAGAGGAGCCCAACTTGAAAATCTATTAGGTTGAATCATTAGCAATGCACGTTTTCGTTCCCTCTTGTTTCAAGCGCTGGTTTTTCAAGAAATTGATTGAAGAAAGAAAAAAAGAAACCCAGCGCTGAACAAGCGTTTCTATTAGCTTCTTGTGTATGCTTCCTTTTTCATGGGTTCTGTATGACTTTCAAATAAAGACCAAAATTTGAGAATCTTCTCTTTTACTCTTCTCAATTCCATGTCAATAAACCAAGTTAATTTCAAAAATATGAGTAGCAATGGCGAAGATTTCTGCTGTCAAAGTCTTTCTAAGACAAGTAAATCTTGAGAAGTTCCAAGAGTTTTACAAACTTGATCGGTCATTGTGGCCTCGCGTGAAACTGCGAAATTTTGAAGTAAGAATCAATTGCTGGGTTGCTTTGTATTTACAACAAGAATAGACATAGTACACCGAACGATACAAAAAAGGTGAAAATCTTCAGCTTTTCAGAGGCGATAAAATCGAATTCTCAAAAAAATAACCTTTCGCTGTTTCCAAAAAGCCAGAAAAAGTGATCACTTTAGATTTTTGCCGTATCTTCTCGTCGAAAAATATCGTATTCAGGTTTCCACTGCTCTCTTGACCATTGGCTACACAGTGAGCAACGTTTGCGCTACCCTCGTACGTTTAAGAGTAAGTTATGCTTTCGCAAAATAGAGTTTTATAAGAAAAACCATGGCAGTCTTACTATTAGGTTGGCTAATAAATAAGTTCGGTCGCTTTTTCAGCTCTTACAAATGCTGTAGACAAATTTTTGTCCAATGTTTGGTATCTCTGAAAAGAGCACTTCACTGGGTATTGGAGTATATACTCTATCTGAGTAAAACTTATCTTCGCAGGAAAAAAAACCGCAAATAATTGAAAAATCGCAGATTTCCCATAATGCGCAAATATGAGGAAATTTGGTTTTCTAAGTGAAACATTTTCAAAGTGGCAGATCACAGTTCTTTTTGTTGTTCACTAAATAGGGATAACTCTTCTGTATCCAAACACCAAACTGCTGTTCTTTACATCCATTACAGCATAAAAACGAAGCTCAAGAAGTCAAAGAATTGAGCTTTTGGAAATTTCGCCACGTTGAGGCATAACTGTCTTTACTGACGATAGAAAATCCTGATTATTTGATGTGGGATAGAGGAGGCTTCGAGCTATTTTCCTCTAAAGAATCATAGATAGAAAACAACAAGAAAATTTTTTATGACAATTTGTATGCCAAAACGAACTTACTTTTTAGCCAACCTAATATTATACAAACTTTATCGTAAACTAGCTGGCTTACCCGGCTCCGCCGTATGTTCCGAATAGAAAATTCCATTTCTTAACCGATCCGGACCAAACTTGGCACACATACCCTTCGGCCCCCGGCGGGTGTCAGTCCACTTTTCGTTATCGATCAATGACGACTTTATCGATTTTTTGCAAAATTTGAGCTAGGGGGCTGTGCCAAATCCCAGCCCCGTAGCTCAAACTTTGCAAAAAATCGATAAAATCGATAAAAGTAATGCACGATTTTAAAAACTAATTTTGTATTCGGAATCCCCATGCTCACTTACCCCCCTGTGCCAACTCCCAGCCCCGTAGCTCAAATTTTGCAAAAAATCGATAAAATCGATATCGATCGATACGAAAAGTAGCCTATGACACCCGCCGGGGCCCGAAGTGTATGTGTGCCAAGTTTGGTCCCGATCGGTTCAGAAATGGAATTTTCTATTCGGAACATACGTACAGACAGACAGACAGACAGACAGACATACAGACAGACAGACAAACAGACTTTCAGCTTTATATATAAGATATAGGCAAACAAAACCCAGAACTACTGGGGTCGGAGTTTCCCATTTTGTTTTCATTTTTCGTCATTTCCGTAAGAAAACTATCGCAAGCGCACGTATGGATAAGTGCATGTGTGCTACATGCAGGAGCAAGTGAGAGGCTTGTAGGGCATTTACTGTAGACTGTAAACAGTATTACTCTGAAAAAGCTCACTTTTAAATAAGGTAATCACATTTGAAAATCATACTTTAGACACTGGAAAATATTAGAAAATGTGATACGTAATGGTTGTAGAGCTTGTAGAGGTGATTTGGCATGCTAATTACAAGAATCACTCTCGATTTACACAGCAAGCTTCTTTCATGACCTACGGTATAGTGATGTAAGAGATAAAGACTTGGAATTTAGCTGTGTGTGCTGTTCACGACACTCACTCCTTCAGTTCTGGAATGATATCCACGAAAGTCCCCCGCGAAATGGGCTTTTCGTGCGAATAAAATGGACTTAGTCCATGCGGTGCGATAAGATATCGCATTCGCGAATCCATTCATTCTATACAAAAATGCTTAAGCAAATCTCTCTCCAACTTGTCTTAACCTGTTTGCTCTATACTTGGGTAATTCGATAATTTTTCATCGAATGAATGAATATCGAATAAATTAAAAGGAAAAATTTTGAATAAACGAATATCGAATAAATTCGGAAAATCAAAAATATCGAATGAATGAATTTCGAATAAGTTCGGAAAATCAAAAATATCGAATGAATGAATTTCGAATATATTCGAACATTGGAAGTCGAATTTCGAATAAATATTCGAATGATTTATCGAATAACTAAAGCAATCACATCTCAAACTTGCCTACATATCTGGCTAAAGCCGATCCAATCATAATCAGCCCCCTAGTATCCCCTATACCAACTCCTAGCTCAAAATTTTCCAAAAATTGCTGAAATCAATAATATAGATTTCGGTTTTAATCAGCACCCTCACTTACCCCTTTGTACTAACTCCCAACCTCGTAGCTCAAGATTTTCCAAAAATCGATAAAATCGCCAATTCCCAACCTCGTAGCTCAAGATTTTCCAAATATCGATAAAATCGATAAAGTAAATTTTTATCCATAATCAGCACCCTTACTTACCCCCTTGTATCAACTCCCAGCTCCGCAGTTCAAACTTCTCCAAAAATCGATAAAGTAAGTTTCCATCCATAAACCATGAAGGTGCACCAGCCAGCTTTAAGCGGTCGCACGCGTCGTGTAAGCGGCTGCACTTCGTGATCCTTGCGCGTTATGCACCGTACGGGTAAGAACCGCATACACTTTGATCCTGCGGCTTTGTTCGACAGCAGACCTTATTTGTCAGATTTCCACTAGATTTCAAAGACGTTTAGCAAAGTAAAGATAAAATTGGCTGGAGCTAAAATCTAAAAATGAGAAACATTGCAACTTGGTGTAAGCACCTAACGAGCTGTTCGGATTCATAGCGCTAGGTGTGCGATCTTTTGAAGCAATAAGGTGGCCACATATGTACTTGAATTCCACAAATGGTACGATACATTGCCTGTTCATCGGAGACTTTCGTCTTGTGTGGTATAAGCTAGTCGTGGACGAAGGCATGTGGTTTCCTCCGCGAAGCGAGCACAAATGCCCTATAACCCCAGGCATACTGCAGGCATTTCAGTGGCGACGTGGTATGGCACTCAAATTGTCCAAAACCTATTCCGACAGTACAGAATGCAGGGCATTTATCTTTTTAGTATGTTGTGCAAGCTAAACATTTTTGGTAAGCTGCCATTACATCTAAGGACATCTCGTAACTGGCAAATCGCCTACGGCGATTTAAACCGTCTAATCCTGCACTACAACTGCGATGTCCTTTACTCAATATACACCAATTCGCGAAAAACTCCAAGGTAACGAATACGCAGTTTTGCAATAATTTATGCGAGCAAGAGTGCTCACTAGTGTGGGCTTTGCGTACCGCAAGCATGAGCAATGCAAAGAAAGAAGAACAGCCATTTCAATTCAATATGAACTCAGAACATGAGCTTGAATTTGATATCTTCTTTGCTGATTTGGTGCCAATAGCAGTGCGAACAACCTCCTTGATCGAAAAAACATCAATTAAAATCCACATATGATTTTTTTACTGTCGCAAGCAGTCGGAAGAATGCAATTTTTTATACAGTTCAAAGGTATACCGGTTGCAAAAGATGCATTACCGGCTTTGCGAAAAAAAAAACGCGGACGAAGTGAGCTTGATACTCAGCATTTGGCTCTGCAACAAAGTCGAATAATCTGATTACGGAGTACATTCGAATACGAATTCGAATAAACATTCGAATAAAACATTCGAATAAAATCTATTCGAAATCCCGTTTTTGATTATCCGAGTTTTCGAATAATATTCGAAACCTCGTTTTTTGATTATTCGAGTTTTCGAATTTTATTCGAAACCCTGTTTTTTGATTACTCGAGTTTCGAATTTTATTCGAATCCCCGTTTTCTCAATTATTCGAGTTTCGAATATTATTCGGAAATGGAAGAACTCCGAATATCGAATTTCGAATACGAATATATTCGAATGTTTTATTCGAATGATCGAATTTCTATTCGATTCGGACCCAAGTATAGTTTGCTCACTCTTCCAAACTCATTTCCATCAAGTGGTCGATATCTGACTAAACTGACCTAACATTACAATACCAGTTACGTTGATATTCTTTTATTTCCCATTTTGTTACACCCCTTAAAATGCATTTATTATCAATGACTATGCATCTAAGTTACTCCCAAAACTGAAATTCATGTAAAATCCGGCCCTTCGCTTTTCAAGACGTCTATGAATCTGCATTGAATCAAATTCTAAGTAGAGCTTTTTGCAGAAAACAAACTCTGGCTGGACTTGCACTGCAATCTGTGAATTAAAATGCTCATTAGAAAACCTTCTACTACACTACAACCCGAAGAGTTTTTTTAATTTGGAAAAATTGCGAATTTGCAAAAGATGACTTCGCAAATGCACTACTTTAGCTCTTCTTTGTCTTTCAGCACTAATTTTATATCTCTAAGTAGTTAAATGTACGTACTATTGCTAAAGAAATTTTTCACAGTTTTTCTTGCTAGCTAATGGCAGTCCATTAATTCTTGTGACCAAACTTAAAACCGCGTTTGAAATGCCGTCTTTTAGGTTGGTTCTACGAGATTAGTCAAAAGTAGCTTCTAAGTAATTATATTGAAACGCAAATTTTTTTATCTTCGAATACAAATCATGAATTTAGTTTTGGTTGGTGATTTGAAGGGTTAACAAACTTTATTTGATTTACAAAGGAATTTTCGGATCGACCTGATATTTGGAAGCATTTGAGTTTGTTAGCGAATATTTGGAGAATTTAACCTTCTTCCATGATTTTTATAGCGTTTGTATAAGTTTAGAAAGAAACACGTATCTCAGACTTTGTAAAAAAAACATAAAACTTTTCCACTCTCTTAACATCTCAAAATAGGCTAAGGAACACACATTCTCAAAAAATTGCAACCAAAAATATGCAAAAAGGTCAAAAATGGACTTAGTCCCAGCTCACCTTGCTGATGGGAGTAAAATGGGCCTTTAAGTCCATTTAAAATGGAGGTAAATCTCATTTTGCCCCATTCTGAATGGACTTTTGACGTCATCTTCCACAAGCGAAAGCTCAGGTAGGGTTGAATCATTTTCATTTCACCGCATTGCCTCGTGGTTGCGATGGCATGAATTTTTTGGATAACGCGAGCGAAAGCAGACTCCGACCACTCTTCACCGCGAACGAATAAAATGGGGCTTGAAAGTCCATTTTCCTCCATTATGGACTTTCGTGGATATCATTCCTGGAATGATATCCACGAAAGTTCATTTAAAAATGGGCTTTTCGCGAATGAAATGCGAATAAGATGGGCTTAGTCCATGCGGTGCGATAAAATATCGCACCCGCGAACTCATTCATTCCATACAATAATGCCCTAGAAACCCTTCTTTAGCTTATCTTAACCTGTTTACTCACTCTAGTAAAATCATTCCCACCATACTAGTCGATACTCAACCAAATTAGACTTCACATTGCAATGTCAGTCACGTGGATATTCATTTTTACTCATTTCTTTACATGCCGCAAAATGTCATTTGTATCTATAACAATGCATTACACTCAATTACTTCCAATTACTCAGAAGCAAAGTAGTTTCCTCTTCTTTCAAGACTCTGCTAATTTACTCTAGACTAAAGTCGTAAGTTCTTTGCGCAGAAAGCAAATTTTTGTTATACTTGCACTGTAGAAAACGCTATCCTTCCTTATCTAAAAGAAAAGCTTAGACAACGTACAACCCCAAAAGCTTCTGTCTTGAAACAGGGAAATAAGTTTTACAAAAGACTGATGATAGCATCGCAGATGCTTCAGTTTGGCTCTTTTTTCCCCTTCAGCACTAAAGTTCAATCATAACTTTATTCTTTCTCTAACCCTAATCAAAACAACTTTCAAAGCATCTCAAACGCATAATAGGAATAGTGCCCAAGTGAAGGGGTTTTTTGGCTATTCGCAATTATTTTTTGAAATGAATTCTAAAGATTTCAAATCGGTTGAGCAAAAGTTTGTGCGTAAATCAAAGGGAAATACGATAACTTCCCTCCCAACTTAATTCATGCTTTGTATTTAGGATAGACAAATATTTGCTCCTTAGATTAATCAAAAGACTTTTTATTGTCTAGTATCTAAGAACCAAGAATCCAAAAACTGCATTGTAAGCTGATTTTGAGTCAGTTCGTAAAAAAAGCACTGGAGTGTCGTTCAGCTCCGAAAAATCTGCAAAAGTTCTCTTTATGGCAGAGCTGCGTTGCTGTAACATTTCCAATTTTCATAGAAAAGCTGAAACGAAAAATGTCATTCTGCAAAAAAAAAATTTTTTATCATTGCTTTTAACAGGAGTACAGCTTATTGTTAGGCAGGGTTCATACTAAGCCGCACAAAGCGACACAGTTCTCGCACAGCGCTCGAACTGTGCTCGAACTGTGCCGGAACTGTGCTGCATGCGCAGTTGGAGTATTTTGACCGTTTCTGACGGTTTTTTTTCTAGGTTTCTCTCATTTCGGGCCTTATTCCTTCACCCCGCTTTTCCTTTTGATGAGTAGATTTCCGAGCGCAAAGCGGGGTTGAGGAATAAGCGCCGTTCTGCTTTGTGTGTCCGATTATGCGTTGTTCCGCTCGTTCGTGTCTCTTCGTTTTATCCTTGCATAAAAGTATTCCATTTGTTTTCAAAAGGCCGCTGCAATATTTTCGCAGGCATTTTTCTTGAAGAAGAGCAAAAATAGTGCAGAAGAGCAGGTAATTCCATCAATCTGTTGACCACTATTGGGCTCTTAGCCCCTTTTCGTCTTCATTTCATTGTTTTTTCGTTCTTTGTTTTGCCCCGCTTCCCTTATTGTTGTGTAGCGCTTCGAACTTGAAGCGGGGTAAAAGAATGAATGCGATTGTGCTTCATGTATCCTCTCAGCCGCGTTCTTTTTCCATTTCATTGCTTCTTCGCTCTTTCTTCTACCCCGCTTCAAGTTCGAAGCGCTACACAACAATAAGGGAAGCGGGGTAAAACAAAGAACGAAAAAACAATGAAATGAAAACGAAAAGGGGCTAAGAGCCCAATAGTGGTCAACAGATTGATGGAATTACCTGCTCTTCTGCACTATTTTTGCTCTCCTTCAAGAAAAATGCCTGCGAAAATATTGCAGCGGCCCATGAAAACAAATGGAATACTTTTATGCAAGGATAAAACGAAGAGACACGAACGAGCGGAACAACGCATAATCGGACACACAAAGCAGAACAGCGCTTATTCCTCAACCCCGCTTTGCGCTCGAAAATCTACTCATCAAAAGGAAAAGCGGGGTGAAGGAATAAGGTCCGAAATGAGAGAAACCTAGAAGAAAAACCGTCAGAAACGGTCAAAATACTCCAATTGCGCATGCAGCACAGTTCCGGCACAGTTTGAGCACAGTTCGAGCGCTGTGCGGGAACTGTGCCGCTTTCTGCGACTCAGTATGAACCCTGCCTTAGAGATAGAAATATCTTAGAACTGCGGCGTTTTCTCGGGCACCAAACAGTGCTATGATTGAAAAGTTTCAATTTGGAGATTCCTCCAGTATGACATTTCAGTTTTGTTTCTTAAATTTCCATGCAAATTAAGGCGGATGCAACGCAACGTATAAACTAACGATTTGCAGAATTTTATCAAAGATTTATTGCGGCTAGCTAGCGGCTTCATATCTCTTGAAATCAAACTCAAAAAATAAATACGAGGTAAGCGCCGATTTCGAAAGCGTAGTTCTCTGAAGGGTAACGAAAAATGGCCACTGTAGTCGTAAAATGCTAATTTTCTTTTGGATTTGAATTGCAAAGCACGAATTTAGGTTTAGGATTTGATGATGAAGACTAAGTGAATTTATTGGATTACGCGGGCACTTCCGCATTAACCTGATATTTTGAAGTGTTTAGCTTGCTAGTAGATATGGAAAGGAATTTATTCTCCTTCCTTACAAAGTGTTTTGAATGAGTTTGAAGGACACTTATTTCGGGCTTCACAAAAGAGATTAAACTTTCCCGTTCACTTATCTCCCTAAAATGGGCTAGGGAACAAATTCTCAAAAAATCACAGCCAAAAATGGGCAAAAGGGTTAAAAATGGACTCAGTATCAGCACATCTGGCTGCTGGGAGAAGAAGTTTTGTATGGAGTGAATGGGATCGCGAAAGCGATATCTTATCGCACCGCATGGACTAAGTTCATCATATTTGCAGAAAAGCCCATTTCGCGGAACTTCGTGGATATCATTCCAGGACTCATATCTACGAAGGTCCATAATGGAGGAAAATGGACTTACTTAGTCCGATTTATTCGTTCGTGTTAGAAAATGGTCGAAGTCGGCTCTCGCTTGCGATATCCAAATTTTTTCATCCCAGAGCAACCGCGAGGCAAAGCGATGAAGTGAAATGATTCAAACTTACTTGAGCTATCGCTCGCGGAGATGACGTCAAAAGTCCATTTTAAAATGGGGCAAAATGGAGTTCACCTCCATGTTCATTCTCTCCTACCTTTCTGATAACTTGCTTAAACCTGTTTACTCACTCGTGCAAACTCATTTCCACCAAGTGGTCGATATCTGACTAGGCGTCCTAATATTACAATGTCAGTCACGTGGAATACCTATTCTTTCCCACTTCGTTACACCTCATAAAATACCATATATGACTATGCATTTAAATTACCTCCAAAAATATCCATATAATATCCAGGCCCTCGCTTCTCGAGACTTCTATGGATCTGCATCAAATTAAATTCGTATGTAGAGCTTTCTGCAGAAAGCAAACTTTGGCTAGATTTGTACGCAATCTGTGAATCAAAATGCCTATCTCATAGAAAACCTTGTACTACGCTACAACCCAAAGGGTTTTTAAAGAATGAATCTGCAAAAGATGACTTCGCAAATTTTCTGCTTTAGCTCCATTGTCTCTAAGCACTAACGTTTATATCTCTAATCAGTTGAATGTATAGACCTATTGTTAGTAGGAAATCTTTCACAGAAGTTTTCTTGCTAGCTAGCGCCATTTCAGTTTTTCTTGTGATCAAACTCAAAATCGCGTTCGAAATGCCGTCTTTGAGGTTCAGTCCTGCGAGATTAGTCAAGAAATAGCTTCTGAGTAATTATATTGAAACGCAAATCTTTTTTGTTTTTGAATACAAATCATGAATTGAGTATCGGTTGATTATTTTCATACTTAACAGACTTTATTTGTTTTACATAGGAATTTTCGCATTTACCTGATGTTTGGAAGCATTTGAGTTTGTTAGCGAATATTTTGGTGAATTTAACCTTCTTCCATGATTTTCATAGCGTTTGTATGAGTTTAGAACCAAACACTTATTCCAGACTTTTTAATAGACAACTTTTTCCACTCACTTGTTACCTTAAAATGGGCTAAGGAAAAATTCTCAAATGCCATCAAAAATGTGCAAAAAGGTCAAAAATGGACTTAGTCCCAGCTCACCCTCATGATTCTTTCGCAAGCAAAAGTTCAAGTAGGGTTGAATCATTTTCATCACACCGCTTTGCCTCATGGTTGCGATGAAATGAAAATTTTTGGATAACGCTAGCGAAAGCAGATTCCGACCAATTCTTACCGCGAACGAATAAAATGGGGTTTGGAAGTCCATTTTCCTCCATTATGGACTTTCGTGGATATCTTTCCTGGTGGAGTTGTAATATCTATTGGTCTAGCACTTTTCTTCCTTAACTTGCTTGATCGTAGTATTCCACCAACATTTGAACGAATTTGATTTTTGATTAAACCTTCCCTCAGTCTTACTTCCAATACGACCCCTCGGGTCGGGCGCGCCTGACTCCACGCTCAGCCTGACTATAGCTAAAAGGTTTTGATGAATGACTCTAACCACTGAAAAAATGCTGTATACCCAAAGATCTCACAGACAGTCGGGAAAAGCCCGACTTGAATGCAATTTAAACGACAAAAAAGATCATAATACATCACTCTAGGATTTATGTAAATCTTCATGATCTCTGCAAAAGCAAAGGTTTCACTGTCACACTGTCACACAACAATTATTTTACTGGGAGTCCCCTTTATCTAAGCATGCCTTATGGAATCTGTTGCATGAAGCTTATTAGGAAAGAAAGAAATAGAAGCTTAACTAGATCCATTTTCTGGCCTGCGCTTCAACTTTGGTGAACTTAGCGGCCTTGATAATCTTCGCTAGAAAAAAATGTTGCTAAATTCAACCATGCATTTTTTCTCTTGCTCATTCTATTGTAACAGTTTTCGTCTTTGGTCATTCTACTTTCTAATTGGGAGAAAGGAAGCTCAACGCAGTAACGCAGTATGAAAAGATGGTCCCTCTGAACCAACAGTCTTCGCATCCTTACCGATAATGCCCTTCTGTTTGGTCGGAGCTTGAACAGCGAATGGTTGAGAGAGAAAGAGCTGTGAGTATATGTTTTCAAAACTAAGCATTTAGCGGAATTGCGTAGTTGCGATTAAGTTACCTAGTTATAACGGATCAACATCGAAATGGTCAGAATAACTATTTCAAACAAGTTGCAAGGCAGTGAACGCGTAGAATGCCGACCCCAAATTTATTCCTTAGCAGAAGCGAAACTTCGTGGATATCATTCCAGGACTCATATCTACGAAGGTCAGCGAAAGCAATCAAATTGCAAAGAAATCGTGTATGCATATGCTAATTTGACACAAAGATCCATGATCCCGTGTTTGGCTTAATACTGTGACAAAACACGCTGGTGCGTTGACAAAGTTCATGCATGGTTTGCTCAAAAGGCATGTACGTGTATAAGTTTACAATTCGTTTTACGGCTATCTGGCAATGAAACTGCTCATAAGTTCGTTTACAGAAGCGTTCAGCAAATATGGTAGACAGATTTGGAGCGTTTTATGCTGCATTCAACGGTATGCAGCTCGCTTAGAAAAACCACCTCGATCTCTGGCCACTCCTTATAAGCATAGACAAATGTTGACGTTCTTGGTAACGTTTACAATAGTTTTGCTCATACTCGTTCAGATAGATATCTTTGAGTCAACTGTAACTCAGGGTGTGACGGTCTGTACACTTTGCGCAGCCACCGACGGCAGCCTTATAAGTAACTCCTTAGTAAAATATTTTATAGCGCAGTAAGCTTAGGGAAATTGTACAATTGACTAACACATATTCAATCGTCTCAAAAAAAAACAAGAAACAAGGAGAAATTATTGGAAATGAGCATTTTCTAAATGCCTTCAGGTAGCGCGCATGGTGAATATGCGCATATTAATTTGCAAAGAACTAGACACTATATACTATAGTTGTAACGAGCGGAAATTTTCCTCAAAAATGAACGAATATCGATTAACTGATTTTTGAAATTTTTTGAACGAACGAATATTGAATAATTGATTTTTGAAAGTTTCGAAACGAATACCATTCGACCGATTTTTATATTAGGTTGGTCCGAAAGTTCTGTCCCACCAAATTCAAAAAATAACTTCTTCCTAAAACAATGTTTTTGCAAGAGTAAAATTACATTGAAAAAAGCAATTCACGCACTTTCAAGAAACATTTTGTTTGCTATCTACTAAGCTTTGAAAGCAGAGATAGAATTGGGAAAAGGAAACTACTTCAATTTTGGAATTTTGAGGCAAGCCCGTTAAAAATTCCAAAACTGTGTCAAAAAACCCGAAGCAGCCAGTGTCCTAGACTATTTCACTTCCTCTTTCTGGCTGAGCAAAGTTCGCGTTGATCGAGCTGTTCCTTGAAAAGTTATGATTTTTTGAAAAAACTGTCAAAAAATCAATTTTTTTAAGAAACTGATTTTTTGGCATTTTTTCTTGAAAATCATAACTTCTTTCAAAACAGCTCGATCAGCGCGAATTTTGCTCAGCCAAAAAGAGGAAGTGAAATAGTCAAGGACACTGGCTGCTTCGGGTTTTTTGGCACAGTTTTGGAATTTTCAACGGGCTTGCCTCAAAATTCCAAAATTGAAGTGATTTGCTTTTCCAAATTCTATCTCTGCTTTCAGAGCTTATTAGATAGCAACCAAGATGTTTCTTGAAAGTGCATGAATTGCTCTTTTCAATGTGGTTTTACTCTTGCAAAAACATTGTTTTAGGAAGAAGTTACGATTTTTTGAAGTTGGTGGGGCAGAACTTTCGGACCAACCTAATATTATTCGAAGACGCAATAGTCGCAATATTCAAGCAACGCTTTTCATGAATTCTCGAATATTCGAATATTTGAATAACTGTCTTTTGAAATTCCTCGAATATTCTACTATTCGAATAAGTTATTTTTCCGAGTCGTCGAGTGAAAAAATTATCCGAATAAAGACTTCTTCATTTATTCGACTATTCGAATGATCGAATAATTGAAAATTCTCCAATATTCGATTATTCGAATATTCGAAAAAATATAAATTATTAAATAAATTATAATATTGAATAAATAATACAAATAAATTATTTAAATACGAATATTCAGTTTTAACCTACTATATACATCGTACAGGCTTTACACTGCAAGTTATTCATTACCTCAGGGGAATCGTCATAGTAAGTGCTGACATGGTGGAATATCGCCATCTTTCTATCACCTGTAAGGTTGGTAAAGAAAAATTATCGTCAAATTCGCTTTCGAAAATGTCCAAAAGTGAAGACGAAAATACATGAAGCCGCCATATTAGCTACTCTCATAATTCACTGTCTTTTGAAATGCAATAAAACCTGGTTTTTTCCGTATGAGCTATGAATTTACTACATCTTACTGTTGGCGTTGCTGATGCTTTAAAATTACCTTTCGAACCGTATTTGCCTCCTGTAATAATAGCGACATATTGTGCATGAATTCTTGATCATCTCCAAATATTACAAATTGTGATGAATTCGAAAAGGCCATAATCATTGTTATTGATAAAGATTATTTGATTGGCTAAAACTTACCTTTTGTTGCGCAATGCTAGTAGCAGCCTTTACTGCATTTTCCATATCAGTCGATACTTTCAGTTGAACAAAATCACTCCTTCTAGTATGAATGCACATAGAGTCACGATTGAAGCTGTGACAGCGTTTATTGTGAAGACGTACACAATCATCTTGCAAAGAACAAAGCATATTACGTTTTCCAGGCAGCAGTGAAGTTTTTCTCTCCCATCTGCTTCACGTTTTCGGAAAATTGCAGAAATTTTCGTATATCTTCAATGTAATCTTGAAAATACTTGGGATGTTGTCCAAACTTGAGCATTAGAAACAGATATTTGGATGTGTTATTATAAAGCCTGAAACAAATTCTCAACTCGCAAAAAAATTTGTGTCGTTAAAAAAAGGTTTTTATCGTTATGTTGTGCGCGGAGGTTGAGTAAGGATGAGAGTGAGGTAGGAGAACGGGGAGGAAAGCTGAAGGTTACGATATAAGAGGACTTTCTGCGTGAAAAGACGCTCGAAGCGAGGGCAAAACCTAAGCTAAGAACAACGCTTCAAATTGGTTCATGCAACTTTCTCAACTGCCTAACTCTAATGCATTTTCCCTCTAACAAGGTTTTACAGAACGTAAAACGCTAGTTCTAAATCTGCTTTTGCTATCTACAATTCGTATGAGGGAGTTATGGATTTTTTGAGGTAAAAATTCGAGAGTTTAATTGAGGCAGGAACGTGCTGTGATCCTTCAGGCTCTTGTAAGGAGTAATGACTAGCACGAGTTTATTAGATTGAACGTATCAACTGCATAAAGCGCCAAGCGCAGTGGCAGTAATCATACCCCCATTGGAGCTTACAGACTACTTATTTCGAAACACTTCATTGTAGTCACAGCGCTAGGTTTTTTACTTCAGAAAATCCCCATGACTCCCTTCCCGGAAGGCATCTATGCTCTATAAGCCAGTATATACTTCATATGGAAACACTACTTTGAACAAGTGATGAATACGATTATGAGTGAGATCAGCATCATGCACCTCAAGGTAGCATACACCTCAAGGTAAAACTGACCTTGAAACATATCTCCGTGTGCTTTTGTGAATACGGATATCTGCTGTAACGAATGATAAAAGTATCGGTGGACTCACCTCAGGTACTGATGAATATGCAGACCCTTCTAACAGCAACTTTTTATTTGTAAACTTTGTCTCTCTTATTATATCAAGTTAACATACCTTAACGGATTATCGAATTTGCAACACGCTGTTGAGAATGCCACTCGCGTTTCATCTGCATCATACTGCAAAATCTATCGACAGATTACAAATTTTCAAGAAAGCGGACATAAAAAAGCGAAACGAAAACTTGCATTTTATAGCGTGCACTTTAAGAGCTACCTCTCAAAAGGAATTTCTAGCAAAATGGGAGGCTAACATAAGGAAGGATCAGTGGATAAACGCTTGTGTCAATTAACGCGTCTTGATTCATGTTTACAGACTGCAATGATTACAAGCGTTTCGACGAGAATCAACAATACGTAAAAGTAATTCACTCATTCTTTCTTCGGAGAATTGATGACAACGTATGCTCACCGGTGCCACTTTTTGGAAAATTGCATTTGTTTTTATTAGATTTTTTGGTTTCCATACTTCTAGACTGTCAAGAAAATAATGTCGTTTAATTGCTTGCTTCAGCAAAACAATCAGTCTCAACCAGGGTCAAGCAAGAGGTGTGGCACACGATCGCTGGTTACGACCCCCCCCCCTTACTTCCTTAATAAACCCCCAGTGAATTATATACTCAAGATAGCATTACTTGAAGGCCCTGTCAAACATTATGGGCAACATATCAATAATGAGCAATTGACCCCTATAGACAAAGTTTGAGCGAACTCTGAAGATTCAAGATACTAGGCTACCTGAGTGAAATTATCATTTTCCAACACGGCTAACTTTGTTTCAAAGGTGAATTAGCCATCCGTTTTTGCACTCAAGACAAAGCAGTACTCCTTCTTTGTTCATCTCAGAAATCCCGCTTCAAAAGACCTCCAAACTGTGAAATTAGAAGCCAACCAAAATCTCATTTTTCCCATTTTTAACTTTCAATGGCTGTGCTTTCCTCAAATATTGCTCAGAGCTAAGAAGACGAATTGGGCTTAAAACATTGCTATGGAATCTACGAGATTTAGGCTATCGATTCATGTAAATACGGGCAGCCACAGCTTTTAAGGAGGTGTGCCATACCCCATTAACTATGTCATAAAAACATTTTTAGCAAACCGTATTTATATGAGTCAATAGCCTAGATCTCCTAATTTTCACAGGAGTGATTTGAGCCTGATTTGTTTCCTTTGCTCTGAGTAATAGTTGGTGAAAGCACAGCCATCAAAAGCGGAAAATGGAAAAAACGTGCTTTTGGATGACCTCTAATTTCAGAGTTTGGAGGTCTTTTGCAGCGGGATTTTTGAGATGGACAAAGAAGGAGTAGTGCTTTGTCTTGAGTGCAAAAATGGATAGCTAATCCACCTTTGAAACAAAGTTAGTCGTGTTGAAAAATGATAATTTCACTCAGGTAGCCTAGTATCTTGAATCTTCAGAGTTCGCTCAAACTTTGTCTATAGGGGTCAATTGCTCATTATTGATATGTTGCCCATTATGTTTGACAGGGCCTTCAGGTAATGCTATCTTAGGTATATAATTCAGGGGGGGGGGTCTTATTACGACAGCAACCAGGAGGGGAGGGGGGGGGGGGCTCGTAACCAGCGATCGTGTGCCACATCCCTTGCTTGACCCTGCTTATAAGCCGTTGAAGGTCGTTATTTTGCTAAGAAATCATGCATGCAAAGCGCAAATTTGGCAGTACCAGACATGTTTGGCCTAATGCTGGGCCAAAACATGCAGCTAAGTTACTCTGTATTCTCAAAGCCTAACGGTGAGATGAAAGTGCAACAGCGTGCTCAACTTCGCAATTTTCATGCACGATTTTTTTGCAGTAAAACTGCTCAAGCAGTGAGTGCTGTATGGAATTCTAGGCAGCTTGCTTGCAATTGGCACTTCAATTTGTGACCAATCCCTCGTTGGTTTGGAATGTGCGAAGAAATCATCGACAGAGTTCTAATCTCTATAATGCAAACTAGTATGTGCCTACTATGATTACTGCTTGTTCCTTCCTATTGATTCTCACCCCACGAAATTAACGAACAAACAATCTCAATTAAAAGCCTGCCAAAACGTGGCTGATATCAGTGTTAGTCCTTCATCTTATTGTTAGTGGAACATCTAATTGTAATTGATCCATAAAATTCCTATCAATCATAAAGGATATGAAAAAGCAATACAATACCGTTCACAAGGTTTGCAACATTTCCGTGAATGTTCCGGATTCGGAAATTCCGCGGAAGTCCGAAATTCCGTGATTCAGCAAATTCCCGAAACTCAGCGAGATTTCGGGAATTCGCTGAATCACGGAATCACGCAGACTACGCACCGCCGTAACTTCCTTCGTAAATAATATATTTTGAAGAGAGCAGAATTGTATTTAGCTCGTCAAGGCGAATCTTTTGATATACAGCATGTCCTTGACATTCCGTTTCCAATTTTTTTTTCAAATTATTTTGTGGAGGTCATTTTAGGATGTAACTCTCACGTAAAAGATATCCAGTAAGTACTACTTGATAGTACTGTTCTTGTCGATTTTAGTTGCTAGGTAGCCAATGATTTCCTTACAAAAGAGATAAGCGTTGGTGAATTCTGGAAAAAATCACGCGTTTTCAAATTTCACTCGCCGTAACTTTCTTCGGAACGAATATATTCTAAATCCAAATCGCGTTGTGCTGAGCTCATCAAGGCGAATCTTCCGATATACACCATGGCCTTGATACCCGATTACAGTATTCTTGAATCTTTCTGCGGGCGTCTCTTCGCAAAGGTGTAAAGCAGCGCGCATCCTCTAGTAAATTCTAGCAAGAGCCTTCGGATAGCACTTCTTTTGTAGATTATAAAGCGCAGAAAGTAGCTGGATTCTTTTCGAAAGAAATAGAAGTGTTGGTGAATTTTGGAAAAATCAAGTCGTTCTAAATTGTATTCACCATCATACCTTCGATACATAGAGCCATGTACTCTGGTAACCTTCACTTTGAGCGTCATGATAGAACACAACCTTCACCAGGGGAGAAGTACAGAAGTTATCCGGGGCAAAGCCCCGGAAATTATGACATAACTAATGACATAATTGTATAGGGATGAATTTAAATGAGGCAAATATAGCAGTGACATTCAAAAGAAGCTCAAAAAACCGAAGGATTGCGTTTTTATGGCCTTTTTTGTTGAGAAGAAGGTTTTAATTAAAAAATTTTATCAAAAACTAGGGCAAAATTTCTCAATTAACCTTTCTCTGAACTGCGGTTAAATGTTGGAAGTTCATTAAAGCCGCTAGAGTTCAATAAAAACGAAAAACTGCGCTCAAATCTTGCACAAAGAGTCGCCATATGAATGCTGGTCTATCTCGTTATGGAGTGATTTTCAAGACCCGCGACGTTATCAGTGCTCCTGGCCGTCTCATGAGGATCACAACGATATATAATGTTGCAGGGTTTCGTTGAGACCCTGCGAAGATCCACGACCAGAGCCAAATGCCCCGTCGGCTCTGGTCTGTCTCCGCTGCTCGTCTGCGTCTCCGCGCGTTGCGCGCTACCTCGCTACCTCAAATGCGGGGCGCGGGGCATTTGGCTCTGGTACCCTTTTCTTCGTTGTTCGGAGCCCAATTTCGATAATCTATATGTCATATTAAAGCTCTTGATCTCTATTTTCACGCTGACAACGTCGCGGAACTTCTTTTTGGGAGTTGAACGAGAAATCCTCGAAAAACAGTGTTTTCGAAAACCTCTTGTTTTTTCTTCAGTTTAACTTTTTTCACTCGGTTTTTTTGTGCATTCGATAGGTCTTGTTTCTGTCTATGATGTAGACAACGTCGCCGAGCTTACTTCTTTGCTTATGCCGGTTTTTTTGTGAAAAATACAAAAAAGTGCGTTTTTCTTTGACTTGTTCTCTTTCTGCGCTTTTGCAGCGAATTTTTGTACGAAATGACTATGCGGGGTGAAAATTTGAAGGACGCATCAAAAATCAGATTGGCGTCGATGTGCAACACAACTTTACAGACATGTTTAACATGTTCAATTCAGTTGTTGACAAGTTCTTCTTCTTTCGGTCTCCCAACTAACGCCACAGCTAAACAGCGCTTTTTTGACTGGAAAAGAACTTTGTTGTTGTTGTCACCCAATTTTAACGGCAATCCTGGAGACGAAACTCTGCGTAGGAAACCACCAAGTTAAGGTTTCAGATTTGGTGATGTGCTAACCTCTGCTTTATATGAATTTTCTAAGTTTTCTTATTTAATTTGTATCTCTAAATTTTCGTCTATTTTTCTGAAACAAACTTCACTTTTTATAGGGGGCAAGAACTCAAACAACTATCACTTTCAAGCCCTTGTCTCTTGACTATCGAAGGTATGCTCACCATAGCCCCAGAATATGAAGCTCTCTTACTATGCAGATGTGATTTTCGCGATCAGCAGGTTGGATAACGTCTATGAGCAAGTTTTCCGAGATGTTCGGGTTAATTCATTTTTCTCTTTTACGCTCTGGAGGCTCGCCGATGGATTTTGGTCAAAATGTTGATGTTCTTGAATTGTAAGAAGAATTCGCTTATAGAGGTTTTCGGACACGCTGCTTACAAAAAACGTAGTTTTGAGGAACACAAGGTCTTTTTGCAGAGGTATGGTGAGATAACTGTAACTGAGTCAAAAAGTTCGCAATTTCGCCTGCACTTCTTGCGTACAGTGGAAAACTTACCGCTTGACTACTTTCTAGCGCTCTATAATTTACAAAAGTACTATCGGAAGGTTCTTGCTGGAATTTACTAGAGGATGCGGCTGCTTTACACCTTTGCAAAGAGACGTCCGCAGAAAGATTTAAGAATACGTAATCGGGATATGAGGGCCATGGTGTATATCGGAAGATTCGCCTTGATGAGCTAAGCACAACGCTTTTTGGATTCAGGATATATTGGTTCCGAAGGAAGTTACGGCGAGTACAATTTGAAAACGCGTGATTTTTTCCAGAATTCAACAACGCTTCAATCTTTTGGAAAGAAATCTGTAGCCACCTAACGCACTAAAATCGACAAGAACAGTACTATCAAGTAGTACTTACTGTATATCTTTTACATTAGAGTTACATCCTAAAATGACCTCCACAAAATAATTTGAAAAAAAAATTGGAAACGGAATGTCAAGGACAAGCTGTACATCAAAAGATTCCCCTTGACGAGCTGAACACAAAACTGCTTCTTTCAAAATACACTTTTTCCGAAGGAGATTATGGCGCTGCGTAGTCTACGTGTTTTCCTGAAATCCCGGAAGTTACGCGAATCCCGAAATGTCGCGGAATTGCGGGAACGTCGCGGATTTTCGTTTTACCAGAGTTCCGCGACATTCACGAGGATTTTGCACATTCTGTGAGCAGTTTGTAGGTGCGCGTTGTAACCACCCCTGCTCATAAAAGTCTACATAATATTCAACAAAGTTACTGGGTTCGTATGTGACCCGCTGAGAAATATCATGCTTGGGTCCGCTAACCCAGCGTTCAGTGGGTTCCGGAACCAACGAGAACTGAGTAGCTTGTCTTGTGAATGCCAGTTGCTCGCCTTTTCGATTCGCGAACCACTGGGTTTGTTAATGAATACTAGTTAAGTGGCTTTTCGTGGATTTCGAAACCCACTGAGCAGACTTTATCCACTGGGTTCCGGAACACACTAGGTTCGTGATACCGATCTCCTGAGTTAAGCCTACCCAATAGCTTTCGGAACTCACTGGATTCGTTGATGAATATGGCCACAGATGTGCCAAAAGGAGCACACGCTTTGTTGTTGTGAATTTCGCGGCTGGAGGAGAGAATAAAATCGATAGTTGCTTTTCCTTTAGTGGGCAGGTTTATATGCTAATAAAGACTGCTATCAAAGATGAAGAGATGGAGTTGAGAAGTATGAAGAAACTATGGCGATAACACATCAACATTAAAGTCTCCAAAACGCTGGTGTAAAAAAAGAAAGCAAAGATCGTATAGAGCACTCGCTAGTTTGACTCATGCTAGAACTAGAAGAGGGAAGGAGGTGAACAGCTATCACTCTAAGGGCCGCATGCACTAACATCCTCGCGGGGAGGGGATCGCAGCTTAAAAGAAAGCTCTATATTTCGAAACTCCAGATACCTGTATTTCACGTTGTGTACCTATCCGTAAGTATTCCTACTACCCTTCACTATGAACATGTTGAAGAGGAGCGAGAAGCTGCACGAACCGCATTTTCCAGCTTTTGTATGATCCCTGATGATCCCCGCCGCCTTTCTTCAAAGTCATTTTTCTTTCTCCGAAGTTAACGAAAAACCTCCAAAGTTGTGCAGATTACCCAACCCGACAGTGCTAAGCATGTTCGTGATAAGAACAAATGATGTTTCAAAGTCATGAAATTTTCGATGATCCACAGGTCGAAATTTGAGGTTTACCGAAAAATTCGACTTCTCAAAAACTCATTTGTTCTCATCAGCAACATGCTTAGCATTGTTGTGTTAGATGTTCAGTACAGCTTTGGAAAGTTTTCGTTAACTTCGGAGAAAGAAAAATGACTTTAAAGGAAAGCGCCGGGGATCATCAGGGATCATACAAAAGCTGGAAAATGCGGTTCGTGCAGCTTCTCGCTCCTCTTCAACATGTTCATAGTGAAGGGTAGTAGGAATACTCACGGATAGGTACAAAACGTGAAATACAGGTATCTGGAGTTTCGAAATATAAAGCTTTGTTTTAAGCTGCGGTCCTCTCCCCAGCAGGGAGGTTAGTGCATGCGGCCCTAAGAGGAGTTGAGAGAAGAACGAGATTATACCATCCAGATATTTACACAAAGAATGTCGGCTAGAAGGTCATTTTCGGAACGGACTTTCTTGGGGCAAACCCTTCCTTGACAAGTAGAAAACTCCTCCACCCTGCAGCGAGTCCAATCGGCAAATGAATGGTGTAGGGAAGATTGGAGATGAGTTCAGAATTTTTGATTTTTGAAGCCAAGTTTCCGTTATACACAGGATATCAGGAAAATGATGAAGAAGAAATGTATATAAGAGCTGAATCTCATTAACGAGGCTGCGCGATCAAAAAGAAAAGAGCCTTAGGAGTGTTTTGTATGATAAGAGTGTCTGAAAGTTTTTTTTATCACCGCCGAGAATTCCAGTTTACACGAAGCAATTGACAATTTTCCATGTACACTCTAGTACGCTAGGCTGATATTCTTTTTTTTCGTAGTTCCGCCTTAGGGCTAAACGATATCCGATTTGCTTGCTTCCGCACAACGATATCAGCCTGCTCCGTAAGGCCTAAGGCATACTTCCCGCGATTTGGCATCGTCACATCCACGCGATTGGCGTTTTGCCAGATGTTTATAAATTAACCATGCGTGGGTCTCAAATGCAGAGCGCGTAGATTCCGTAATTCGTGGCAAATACACTCTGACACGAGCAGTACGTTTACACCAGTTTAAAGAGTCGTTGCAGTGCCAGATCGCGCAGCGATTAAGCGTGAGGTATGCCTTAGGTCTAACAAGGGAAGGATACTTGGTCGAAGTGGCATTTCATTATGAAATGTATACTGTCTTATAAAGCTTACGACGTTGATTCCGAATCTGCTTTCCATATCTGCAAAGCGCTTCTGACAGGGAAGTTATGGGAATTTTTTGGAGCAAAAATTCGAACGCGCGGCTACCATAAAATCACTCAAAGTGCAGTCTATAAGCTCGAATGGGGCTATGATCACTACCGGGGTTTTATGCAATACTAGCTCCAATCCGATAAGCTTTTGCCGGTCATCTCAAGCACCGGAAAGATTTCAACACCTGTTTTTACTTATCAATAAAAATTCCTAGAACTCCTCTTCCAGAAGCGCTTGCAGATAAGGAAAGCAGATTTAATATCAGCGTTCCATGCTCTATAAGACGGTATACATTTCATATGGAAATCCCACTTCGACCAAGTATCCTTCCCTTGTGAGGTAAAAGTTCAATGATTTGGCTAATGCGGAAATAAATGCTGAGATCTTTCCGGCACTTGAAATAAGTGACTGATATGAGTTTATTAGAGTGAAGGTGTTTATCGCATTAAAGGCCCTAGTAATATTCACGGCCCCACTGAGCTTGCGGATCAAAGTTCTGAATGATTTTATAATAATCACGCTTTCGAATTTTTGCATTAAAAAAATTCTCATGCTCCCGTCCCAGAAGCGCTTTACAGATAGGAAAAGCAGATTTGAAATCAGCGTTTTTTGCGCTTTAAAATAGTATACAAATCGTATGGAAACGCCACTTCGACCAAGTATCCTTCCCTTGTAAGCCACCTGTCGATCCCTTCCTGCATGTGGCAAACCTCCACATTATGGTGGTCGATCGAGAAATGAAATCACGATGCACACCGCGGACCTTGCCCCTCGGGACGAAGGCGAAGATAAAGAAGAAAGCGCACAAAAAGGTATTCTGAGTCACCCTGACCAAAAAAATTTTTGGCTTCATACTGAGAGAAGAATTTGAGCTGGGACAGCAACATCTTTTCTTGAGAAACTTTATAGGCAATTTTCACTGAAAAGAACATTTGGATTCTATTTAATGTGAGTGGCATTAAGTGGTCTCGAACTTAGTCAGTGCGGTACGGCAGTCACAACTTTCTTGAGCCTTGCCACGGCCCATGAACTGTATAAGACAAAAAGTTTTGTAAAACTGATCTTTGTTTTTCCCTTCATCTTTGTCTACTCTCTGGGTGCACCATAAACCCCAACAACACTAATCTGTAGCAGAAGATGGAATAAGAAAAGAGGGTTGACTAAGCGGCTGATTAACATGAGAATGCTGTCAATGCCTTCAGTGTGGTCCAAGGGCCGATGATGCTTTTGTTAAGTATGCGCTATATTTAAGATCCAGAGCCTTAGTTCCACTTGCCAGCTTCGAATATTACATCGATCATATTATTAGATGCTGAAGCGCAACCACTGCAAATTTTGGTAGTGCTTTGATTACGGTCATCATCTGCTGCGCGTAGATTTGCACTGTTCCACTATTTTCCTCCTGTTCGCATGATTTGAACCGTACAATTTCAATTATCAAGACCTTATAATAACAGGCTAAGGGTTGTTTACGTGTTTTTGTGTGTGTGTCTGTGTGTGTGTCCGTCTGTTACGAAATTCGTAGAGCGTGTTCCAGCCAGTGTTCTAAGCCCAAATTTTGCACAATGCATGCTCCCTTCCTGGAAGTCTAACATGCAAAAGCACGAATAGATTCGTTGAGTGGATCCCTCAGAAATTGCGCGCCAAACGGATCCACCTGGCTTCTGTCCCGCAAAATTGGGTCCGTATCACCACTTTTTGCAAAGTCGTGGGTGTGTTTGCTTAGCAAATGTGCAAACGATGGACTTCAGCCCAAAAAAAGGGTCAAAAGTTTACTACATAACGAAAACGGCGCCAAAAAGAATTGGTTGTGTAAATGGTCAATTGCCAAGGTTCTAGCCAAGCATTTCAGAAGATTTTCGCACAGAGATGTAGCTAACGATTACTATTGCCTTTATGGCGACAACCAAGCCATGATAAATTCAAAAACCTATTCAAATTTGCGTTTATCTTCCTGTGAAAAGTTTCATCAACGCAAAATCATCAATCTCACGTGAAAAAGCATTTTGAATGAGTAGTTGTTTACATTTTATTCGTGGTAGTCGGCATAGCGCGGTGAGTTCCAGTGCCACAATTCTACGAGAATGAGTAAGGCACATAGATGTTAGGGCCAGTGCGAGCCTCTGCGAAGCAGAGGTGACGCACTGGTTACGAATAAATGGAAAAGCCACTGCGCGTTTAAAAAGGTTCATGTAGGATATAAGAGGTTGGAAGGAAGAAAAGTTTGTGCGGAAGAGTGCAAATCTGGATTAGGTGTGAATTTATTATGGCTTGATAATAAGGACAATGACTATGGCGAGCTCTTAACAAAGGAAGCCCTTTTAATCCAAGTGGCCTTTCCATACGACACCTAAATCACTTTGTAACCCTTTGAACGGTTATTCCAAATCTGCATTTCTTATCTGCCAAACGCCTCTGAAGTCTGAGTTATGAGCGCTTTTTTTGTTTAGAATTATACTCGCATGAGGGACAAAATCGTCCACAATTGGTCAAATGGACAACTGATAATTATCAGAGTGATCCATTCAAAGAACTTCTGTAATACAGCCATACGCAACACTACTCTGGTCAAGCTCTGTAAAGACCATGGTCGGTAGTAAACCTATCGAAACTCAGAGTTATAGAGTTAACTCTAAGTTATCTCTGAGCTAACGCGCACCCTTTCGACCCCCTTAATAGGTGCTTAAACAGACCAACGCCACCAGAGGCGCAACTGAGCTCTGCGATAACTCTGTCAGAGAAAGAGAAATAGTGCACAAAAAAGAGGGGCAGCTAGAAAGTCCTCCAGAGTACAATGCTCGTAGTTTCAGCAGGCATGATGGGGATATCGTGCGCTGTGATTTATAAAAGTTTGAAATCTTGTAAAATCTTGTCTCAGGAGGTTATTCGGTGCGCTGGTTTACGGTAGACAAGAGAAACTTGTCTCAGGAGGTTATTCGGTGCGCTGGTTTACGGTAGACAAGAGAAAATCACAAAATGGGCCAAAACTAAAGCCGGTGGGGTTATTCGGAAAGCTGATCACGAATTTGGCATGCATTTTATGTTGTTGATGACAAGGTTACGTTAGGTTTACGGTGGACAACAGAAAATCACAAAATAGGTAGGAACTCAGACCAGTGGGGTTATTTGAGGCTCAGCATGCAAATTTTATCTGCTACGTAAACTGGTGTCATTTGGAGCGATTACGGTAGGCATAAATTATGGAATAAAGTCACAAACGTGACTAAAATTTGACCCAATGAGGTCCGGCGCACCAGCCAGAACTTAACAGAAGTCTTCATGCGGGGGTGCCATCTAGCGCAATACGGTAGGCATACTGTAATTGGACCAAATCATAGAGTAAAAGCAAACTTGCCCGGAGGGTTTCCTCTGTGCACAAATCCTCATAGTCCACTCTTAGCATTGAGTATGCCATCCGCTCTCGCTATTGTTTGAAGCTTACAGCTGCACAAAAGGCAATCCGCACAATAAACACCTCTACTCAACAAAAATAGAAATGAATGAGGCTTTGATTTGACATGTTTTGACTTGCTTTGTATTAATGCAATGTTTACTCTTTGCTTCAACCAGATCGGCTGCTGGAAGGCGGGGCTTCATGACATAGAGGCGACTGATCGCGTCCGCGACGCATTCTGCATCTCCCTCGCGAATATGCTCTCTGATCATTTTCTAGCCTCAATTAGGTCACGGAGCCCCGCCTTCCAGCAGTCTCCTCAATCTGTTTGAAGCAAAGGGTACATTATGGCAAAGCAAATTTAAACTTAGGGTGTGTCATGGCCATGATTTAGTTATAGAATTTTTACGCTAAACCATAAAGATTCTAGCCTCGACTTTAACATCGTTTTTGCAGCAAAGTACGTAACAACCCCTCCAACAGCAAAACTCCGACCTTGAAATGGAACTCGGAACTTTGCAAGCGGAACTGAGAGTTTCAACAAGCATGACTCTAAGTTTCAGAAACGAAACTCAGAGTCATTTCTGAATTAACGCTTAGACTAGGAGTTTTTGAACAGATTACTACCGCCCCATAAGAACTGTTTTTACCTTAATTCTGCATTCATATTTTGCTTCAAAAAACACTCATAACTCTGCGTTCAGGGGCGCTTAGCAGATAACAAAAATAGATTTGGTAGGCACCAGACTAGCCGATTGCCCATTTCAGCATAACGTAGCGGAACCTAGTGAACTAGGCCAGTAGTAATCCCTCGACCTGACGGCAGGACTCGTCGACAGGTCGCCGGCATCTTGCCGTGAGGTCGCCAAAAACTGAGACCCCAAATTTAAGCCGTCAAAAAAATTTTCTCAAGAAAATTGAAAATTACTGGATGAGAGTGCCACCGCAACACTTTGAAGAAACCTCCATCGAAACTTGAAGTTCCAAGAATCTCTCTGTGAGCAATGGGAAGCGCAGGAGGAGCTGCCACCAACTTCGCAAGCTCAGTTGCCGGCAACCTGCCGGCAGATCGTCAAAATTGCGAGGAGACAGCTGTCGTCAGGTCACAGGGCACGTAGCGTGCTCCTTGAGAGAGAAATTGCCAGCACCTCGACGTGCCCCTTCCACTTCGAGGTGCTGGCACCTTGGTGGTATCGGTGAGTCACGGCATATCACATATAGTTAATTCGTTGACCGCACGGACTGGACATCATTGCGGGGTACGCGCCGCAAGGTAAAACGCTTGCCCCGGTACAAATTCGCCATTGTACAGGTCGTGCTCTCACGATAATTCAGCTGCGAAGCGCGTGGTCCGCAGCTTTTGAGCAGTCCGTGCGGTCAACGAATCGACCTAATTACGTCTCAGCCATACTTGAATTTCTGTCTTCTTCCAAAAAAAGATCATTTTCATTATTTAGGTTTTCCTTGTGTTAAATTCGTGATGTGCTTGAAAGATAAATTCACTCCATCGTTAAACGTTAGTGAGCATCGTCTCTTTTTCTCTTTGACGTTTGAGTCAGTAGAGGAACCCTTGTTCGATCCATAACAAAAAAAGCGAAAAGCGCATTTTGAGGTATCTGATATATAAAATAAAAGCAAAGAAAACATTCTGAGTTGATTAAAACCGTCATTGAGTATGGTACGGTTTTAGTGTTCAGAATGTTGAAAACCATTTAGACCAACCAGATATATGGTCTCAACAATCTGGCGATGCATTTTTCGCCACATAGTGCAATGGACACCGCATGTGATCGGAGCAATATTTATCATTGCGTTGTTTTACACGAGTACTGGCTCAAAAAGAAAAGAGGCAACGGTTTGATTCGCACTCTTTGCTGTATGATAGATTTTTGAGCGTTCCAGCCTTCCAAATCGAAGAGATCCAAAATTTATGTAAACTCTCCGATATTTATGCTTCGTTGTCTAGAAACCAACAAATCCGGGAACGGGTATAGAAACACACAAGCTTTTGAAACATTTTCATAAATGTCGTTTGGAGTAATATTGTATACGCATAGCTCAAGTTCGGTGCCATGTGATTGTTTGTGCGTTGTAAACAAGCCATTTGTTTGTTTGAGTCTTGCGTTTAAAATTCGCTCGCTTTGTGAAAGAGCGCGCTCAACTCATAAATCCTGACATGTTTGTTGATCTTCGGGACCCCTGCCGGACCGTACAAAAACGATATCGCTCCTACTCCCAAAACGAAGACCCCAGACCATCTGTGCCGGGCCCTGTTGGCCTTCCCGCAATGTGTGACAACTTGCCGACATCTATGATGCCGCCGCCAGGTGGGGTAGATTACTACCGGCGCTGATGTCATTTGGGCATCACATTGGACAGAAATCAAAGTGTCTCTCCGATGTTTGCAACAACAGTAGTTTTGAGAGGTGTAAAGAACCTCGCAGTATGAGAGAATGATAAAAATATCCTACCATTGAAAAAATGTTTGCTACGGCGACATTGCGGACGCCGACTTAATTTTCCTCCAATGTGACACACCTTTCACTGATTGCGAAAGCGACGGCTCAATGATGAGAACAAGAGGGAGCAGAGGTTGAAGCGCGACGAGAGTAAATTACGATATTTAGGTGTGCTCTGTTGCCGCAATCGCAGTGTTAAAGTATGGAAGAGCATAGCAAGTGTTAAAATATGCAAGCATGTGATGGTGATGAGAGCCGTTCCGGCTTGGAGTGTTCTACTATACACGATTCTATTCGTTTCTACGTATTTGGGAGTTCGTGTATCCCGATCCCAACCACACATTCATTTCAGAACGAAAGCAGTGGTTGGTTTAATCAAATTTTCACAGACCGCTTAGATGATTTTATGCAATCATTCTACACCCTTTTTCTGATATGGTTGGCTAAAAAGTAAGTTCGTTTTGGCATATAAATTATCATAGAAACTTTCTTGTTGTTTTGTATCTATTTATTTTTGTGGAAAAATAGTTCGAAGCTTCCCATCAGCACAGACACTCAGACAATCGCCGGGGGCAGGCGGGCACCGGAAAAATAGATTGCTGGTCTCTCGCACCCCGCTCGCGGATTTTTTGGAAAGCAATCAGGATTTTTCGGAAGACCGTTTGCTGAGTTCTCGATTTTTTAGAGATTCAGCAATACATCTACAAAAGATAAGAGCGAAAAAAATTCAACAGGCGGTCTCTCAAAAATCCGCTGACTCAGCAAGCGGTCTTCCGAAAAGTCCTGATTGCTTTGCAAAAGATCCGCGAGCGGGGTGCGAGAAATCAGCAATCTATTTTTCCGGTGCCCGCCTGCCCCCAGCGATTGTCTGAGCAGTTATGCCTCAACATGGCGAAACTTCCAAAAGCTCAATTCTTTAACTTCCTAAGCTTCGTTTTCATGCTGTAATGGATGTAAAGAAGTAGTTTGGCATTTGGATCTAGTGGAGTTTTCCAGACTCTGTGAACAATAAAAGAAATTGTGATCTGACACTTTGAAAATGTTTCATTAAGAAAACCAAATTTTCTCATATTTGCGCACTATGAAAAATTGCGCTTTCTCACTTCTTTGCAGATTTTTTCCTTGAAAGATAAATTTTACTCAAAAGAAATAGATGCTCCAATTCTCACTGAAGTGCTCTTTCCAAAGATACCAAACATTGGAAGAAATTTTTTTGCAGCATTTGTAAGAGCTGCGAACGCGACCGAACTTATTCATTAGCCAACATGATAGTTGAAAGATCCGATAGTGAGCTTGTCAACCTCTATGGTGCATTGCTTGCGCGATTTTTCGCCACTCATGTAATCTATACAACTCTTCGATTCGTTTGTTTACCACGTATTCGGAAGCACATTCATTCCAATCGCGCAAAATTAGACAAAAGCAGTGGTCCATTCAACTCGTTTTCGTAATCGCATACTGATTAACTTTGTGAAAAGGCAGCCATCCGTAGAGCAGAATTCTATTTTAGAATAGTGTCATCAGCTTTCCGGCCAAATTTCGAGAAATACCTTGAAAATCTCGCTTTTGACAACGATTGCTTTCAAAAGCTCATATTTTCTCTCGAAAAGGTATGTGTGAGCGAGCACATTTCTAAGACGAAGGAAATGTATTAGGTTGTCCAAAAATTGATGCAGTCGCGACAGTGTAATTATAAAAATGTGGGAAGCATATCACTTGTAGAGCAAAGCAACCTCTACAAGATTGAATTGAAACGACAGCAAAAGTTTGATCCACGAAGGTTTGAAGGCCATATACAAAAAAATTCAAATACCAAAAAATCAGATTTCCGTTCAAATCACAACGTCTAAGATTTATATGCCACTTTACTGCATTTCTACAATGGTTGGAAATCGAAAATTCAAATGGGCCACAAATGCAAAAATAGTGCCATTTTCGCGTTTTTGAAGCTATTAGTTTCTCCGGAAATTAATGCCTTGAAAATTTTGAATTTCAACCGCAGTAAGTCATACACTTCTTATTTCTAATTGTTTGCAAATCACCATTCGATAGAACAAATCAAGCTCTACAAGATGGCTCTCTTGCTTTTGCAATAGCTTTTATCCACCTCGAGTTTTAAGGTAAAAAGTAAAAAGACTCAGCTGCCCGAAAAATCGAGAAAAATCGTAACTTAGTTTATAAAAGTCAAACAAGAATTCTGACTTGCTCACGTAAACACTATCCACATAAGACATCTATACACGCCGTTTTTGTCTTTTTTCACCCTTTAGAATTCAAGAAAATGGAAATTTTTGTGCATTTGAAAAAGTGATGCTGTGCCGTTCCCACATGAGTAATCGTATACTACAAACCTGTAGAAGTACAAACGTAAATTTTCAGTTCTCTGCAAGCTTTAGTTCTCGTACCGAATACAGCTTTCCCTAGTTAGGTGGTCCAAGCTGAAATTCAGATCTCTCGAGAAAGCTAAAAATTTAAGTCTGTAATTCTACGGGCTTGTGGTATACAACTACCTATGTGGGGACGGCATAGCATCACTTTGGCAGATGCACAAAAATCTCTGTTTTCTTGGTTTTTAACAAAGGGAAAAATACGGCAAAGGCGTTTATAGATGTTTAATGTGGATAGTGTTAACGTGAGCAAGTAAGAATTTTTGTAGGATTTCTATGGACTGAGTTACGATTTTTATCGATTTTTCGGGCAACTGAGTCTTTTTACTTTTTACCTTAAAACTCGAGGTGGATAAGATCTGTTGCAAAAGCAAGAGAGCCTTCTTGTAGAGCTTGCTTTGCCCTATCGAACGGTACTTTGCAAGAAGTGAGAAGTGTATGGCTTATTGCGGTTGAAATTCAAAACGGGCATTAATTTCCGGACAACCTATTAAATTCAATATTTCTCGGAAACTGGCCCCTGACTGAAAATCTATGGCTTTAGTCCTAAAGGTTCGCTAGCATAGGACTACCTAATGGAGCACTGCATTTGCGAGCCCCTGCCAACTTTTGTTTTCTCAATTTCTAACCATAACATCGCAACTGTACTCGTGAATGTTTGATGGACAATGGACAAATGGACAAAGTAGTGACATTTTAGTATAGCTAGTACGAAGTACAATCTATGGCTGACCAATTCGGAGGTTCGCAGGTTCTTTTTGGACGGAAACCTGATTTTTGACTATTTGAATTGTTTTGGATTTTGCTTTCAAACTTCAGGTGGATCAAAACTTTTGCGATCGTTCCAACGCTCTGAGGTTGCTCTGCTCTATGGAATAGTATGTTTCTCACCTTTTTATACACTGCCGCGCTCGAGTAAGGAACCTCGGTTTTCTGACAACCTAATACATGTTTTGTAGAGCAAAACAGTCTTTTAGAATAGGGTGATCCGTTTTCCGGCCAAATTTGAGGAATATTATGAAAAACTCGCTTTTGAAAACGACTGCCAGGCAACAATTTTATTGCTTTCAAAAAGGTGAGCATGCAAGCATTCACAGTTTTGTGGGAGGAGAAATGTACATTTTCGCACAGCGATTCACCGTTTCAGGAAAAAGACATCTGTATTGCGCGCAAATATTGAAGAAGTCTCTATAAACTTGCTTTGAAAGCGATTATGCTGCAATACACAGGTGAAATAAAGATTCTCGAATGTTTCTGTGGGTTTAAAACAGTATTAAGAGTTTGTCCCAACCCGCTTGCTAGCGACTTGTAGCGTCCATGAGCCAAGACATAGACTGCATAAACGATGAGTTCATTTTATGCTATTATAGTGTGGGTTGTGCAAAGGTTTTCAAAGTTCAAGATAGCCTGTGCTTGGTGAAGTTGTACCAAAAAGCTTGTGTGCCTGGCTTTGCCCTATGTCTTGCCTAAGCCTAAGCCTGGCTTTGACAAGACATAGTTCCATGTTACCATTACCAGCTATACGAAATTTTTGCAGCCTATTTGTCCACTGGAAATCCCGCTTGACAAGAATTATACATTTTCCCTCTTGAACGTCATTGTTGAAAGAAGCTATGAATCTTCGAATTATACGAGATTATGCCAACCTTGCACTACAACGAGAATGTTCTTTATAACAAATTCCATTTTCTCGTGACAATCGCAGACCTTTTATTTTTGAATTAAAAAAGAAGTCGTGTACGAAATTTACAATGCTGAAATAGTGCGACGTAGATGAGACGCTATGATTTTTTAGCAACCTTCTTGAATAATGCCCAGGTTCAACCTCATAACCATCAGCCAGGGCTCGGCACGAGGTGGCTAGATGAAAATGGAAAAAACGAAGTCCCCCTTGACTTTTGCGAATTTTTACGAAGTTCCCTTTGACCCTCAACCAAATTTCCTTAAAAACCTGAAAAATTCCCCAAAATCCCCCAAAAAACGAAACGTCGACTAAAAAAAAGGTCGCCGTCGCCAATTTTCCGTGTCTCTTCGGTCACAAAAACGAAACCCTCTTTGCTTTTCGTCCCAAAAACGATATCCAGCTTGCTTGTAAGCCACCTCGTGCCGAGCCCTGCCATCAGCATTCAACGTTGGTTTTCTAAAATCCGCGTGTAACGCACTTTGGCGCTTCTTATAGACTTGATTCTTACCGCCAAATGAGCTGCCTACAATCATTAACTCATAGTCTTTACAAAAGGCCTACAATGCTTAAGAACGTCGGGAGTTTTGGTGAATTACGGGAAGTTACTGTGAAATTGTCAGAACGGTCCCCACACAAACACTCTCACAATATCATCTAAGCAATGTTATAAAACTGCTTGAAATTGGGCAGAGGAACGAACTTGAACGTGCCGCCTTCGCAGACTACTGGTCCCCTGCGTTCTCGCGACTACAAGCTGCGCCCTAATCATACCGTAACACTTACCGGTGCTATTACAAATGTTTCTTGCAGGCGTGGAAAAACTTCTTTGAATTGTCGCAGATATTTGACTACATGAACTATGGGGCCATCTTGTAGTGACAAATAATGCGTTCTATTCAGTGTCCTTCCTATTCCATAACCAGCTATTAGATGGAAAAGCTCAAAAAAACGAGTATCACTACAGCAAATACTTTAAATAGTAACTCACTTGAGCTCCAAACCGACCAGTGTTCATGCGAAATCCAACATATTTCCTTGATGACTCAGTCTTCTCATCAAAGCTACGCCATTTGACTGCGACAATAGTGAATAGAATAACGAACAGACCCAGAAGAAAGACTTTCCGCGATCGTAGCCGACTCATTTCTAAACATGTGCCCTTGGCTTCCGATTGAGATGCGTGTTGAACGTGTTTTTCATATAGCGCAAGCGAATGTTGTCGCCGCTTTGAGGAGTAGAAAAAATCAATGCAGATCTATCAACATTAATTGGTGACTATAATACACTGAGCCAATGTCTTCACATAGACGAGGTAGGGGAGCAGGTCTCCTCCAGGTCAGCGGGTTTCGGTATTCCGCTCCTTGAAAAATGACGGGGGTAACTGAGCCTCGAGGTGATGTGACGTAAGCATGCCAGCAGGACTAGGGTGAAAAGGAGAAGAACAAGTGGTACAGAGATATGATATAGAGTCTAAATGTTTTGGCATTAAAAGTTCAAAAACAGTGACGTTTTTTGATGCAAGGAAACTTTGGCCCGTAGTAAAGCTGCTTCATTCGATCTCAGCTGAGAAAAGCATCAGTTGAAGCGACGAGTCAGCTCTGCCTCGATTAAGCTATTGACTGATAATTCCAATTAACCACGTTGATATGATTGAGTGCGCCACGTTCATGCAAGTATACAAGGCAAAACCCATTCGCCAAACATTCACATCTTTGTGATCGGCACTAGCGGCGGAGATGTGGCCGCACTTGATAGATCTTGTTAAAAACCTTCAGCTGCACTGTGACTCCTCTCTCAGTATGTTCGACACGTGGAACTGAAGTGTATCGTAAGTTACTCAGGAGTAACTTAAGAAACTTCTCTCTAGATCTTCTCGCTAACAGATTATTTTAGGAGATCATCGCTCTAATCTTCTCCCATGACTCGGCAAGGGGATGATCTCCCGGCCCAGCTTGACCTGAGGCTCACATGTCAGGTGACGTAACATTCTTTTAGCATATGGAAGTGGGCGGTCGTCGTCTCATCTGACCGAACCTGGCATGAGGGCTCAAGGGATGATCATCTCCGCTGATCTAAATTTACTACGGGCCTTTATGTCTTATCCATCGACATATCATTCGAAACCTTAGAACATATGAGATCGATGTAGATCGTTCCTTTTTCCGTTTCTTCTGGGGCTTTTCCTATATGAAACTTAATCTAGCTGCAACATCCGTTAAATTTATGCGATCACTTTGCGCTCCATTTTTGAAAGGAACAGGGAGGCTAGATGAAAAAGAGACGGTCCAAGCTTACTGGCAGTCCCTTCTGCTACACAGTTGGACAATTAGGTTTTTATTCGTCAGCGTGGAATTTAGACAAAATGCTATATATCTCTGAGTAGAAAAGAGCGAAAAAACAGATCATCTCCCATCACATTCCATGGTGGGCGGGGCCAGAGAATACAGGAGATGAGCGCTGCTTCCGCGTTGAAATTTCGGGGGTTAGAAGTGGCAGAGAAAGATCGGACTTTGGCCGATAGGTTCCATATGGGGGCTCCTACTGTGACCTTGTTTTGTTACGGTCTCATTCTGCCGATCTACTGCCTTTAAGAGACACAAGATTGGTAGTAATCCGCCTTATCTGGAGGCACCATAGATGCCGGCAGGTTGGCACACATCGCGGGAAGTTGCCAATTCCGACTTCAGCTCGCGGATTTCGTAGGTTCTAATAATAATCTTATGTAGTCTTAGTCTGCAATCACTCCGCGCATGAAATTTGATGACGCAGACAGGTGCAAAACGGCAACATTGCGCGCGTTCGAACCTGTATGCGTCAACTTCAAGTGTCGCCGCGCCAATCATTTCGAGCATTCGACCATGACTGACGTTTGCACCAGCAATGGGAAAAATGCACCGGTAAGTGGCTGCCTGATAATACATTGCGAGAGACTGAAAGAATAGCTGATTGATATGAGCAAGGGAGAGGCGACAGTGCAAACAAGATTTAGCAGGGATCGCAAAAAAAGCTCGTGATTTTTATGTTTTTATGATAACAATGGGCTTTTCTCCATAAGAATATCATCGATTCAATGAGTAAAACTCATATAACGAGAAAAAATAACAGTTTTTTAATGGAAAGTTGAGCTCTTTGATTTCTTCGCCTATCGTAAATTGTGTGATATCGCAGCATTACCCAAATTTACAGATGCCGCCACCAAGGTGCCAGCCATCGACGCGGTCGGGGCACGTCGAGGTGCCGACAGCTTCCTCTCTTAAGAGAGCACGCTATTTATCGTGCTGCCGGCATCTGCCTCCTCGCAAATTTTTACGAACTGCCAGCAGGTTGCCGGCAACTGAGCTTGCGAAGTTGGCGGCAGCTTCTCCTGCGCTCCTCAACAGTTTCTCACAAAAAGATTCTTGGAACTTCAAATTTCGATGGAAGTATCTCAAAGTCGCGGTGGCCCTCTCACCCAGGAACCTTGAAAAAAAAAGGTTGAGACGGCCTATTCAGGATCTTAGTTTCTGGTGAGCTCACGGCAAGATGAGGCGGCTGCCTGCTACCAGGCTGGGAGGATTACTACCGGCCCAGAGGATTCCTGGGGCTTACATTGAAGATTTCGGCACTATACTAATTGATTTCGAAATTTTTCATCGAATGAATGAATATCGAATAAATTCGAAAATGAAAAATTTCGAATAAACGAGTATCGAATGAATCGAGATTTAGAGATTCTCGAATGACTGAATCCCGAATAAAATCGGAAAACCAATACCGAATGAATAAATATCGATTATATTCGAACATGGAATTCAAATTTCGAACAGATATTCGAATGATTTATCGAATATATATATATATATATATATATATATATATATATATAATATATATATATATATATATATATATATATATATATATATATATATATATATATATATATATATATATATATATATATATATATATAGTGACCGCCAAAAATTTGCGGATAAGTCGCCCTCCATTTTCATCGTCCATTCTCTGATGAAAAACAAGGGTGAAAAACAACTGGATTGCATGAGATGATAGAGTTTCAATGGCTACAATCCACACATTGCGCTTTCTGTAAAACATTATTCTAAAAATTTTAGAAATCTTTTTCTCGAAAAAGTCCGAAAATGGTCTCGTCACATGCCGCGAACAATAATTTTCGAAGGCAAAAATTTTCCTTTTATCCCTTTTTTGAGCAAAAACAGATTCCCGGACAGGTAAGCATACTATACCATAGAGCTCATCAAGGATCAACAACCAGGTAGTGCTTACTTCCAAAAAATGCAAGCTTATATTTTGTTTTGCTTTTTTTAGAGAAATCTTATATATAAAGCTGAATGTCTGTTTGTATGTATGTATGTATGTCTGTCTGTATGTATGTATGTGTGTACGTATGTTCCGAATAGAAAATTCCATTTCTGAACCGATCCGGACCAAACTTGGCACACATACACTACGGGCCCCGGCGGGTGTCATAGGCTACTTTTCGTTATCGATCGATATCGATTTTATCGATTTTTATCGATTTTTTTGCTGAGTTCACCTACGGGGCTGGGAGTTGGCACAGGGGGGTAATCGAGCATGGGGATTCCGAATACAATATTGGTTTTCAGGATTATCGATTACTTTTATTGATTTTATCGATTTTTTTGCAAAGTTTGAGCTACGGGGCTGGGAGTTGGCACAGGGGGGTAATCGAGCATGGGGATTCCGAATACAATATTGGTTTTCAGGATTATCGATTACTTTTATTGATTTTATCGATTTTTTGCAAAGTTTGAGCTACGGGGCTGGGAGTTCGCACAGGGGGGTAATCGAGCATGGGGATTCCGAATACAATATTGGTTTTCGGGATTATCGATTACTTTTATCGATTTTATCGATTTTTTGCAAAGTTTGAGCTAGGGGGCTGGGAGTTGGCACAGGGGGGTAATCGAGCATGCTGATCATCCCAAGGGGGGTGATCAGCATGCTCGATTACACCCCTGTGCCAAATTCCAGCCCCCTAGCTCAAATTTTCAAAAAATCGATAAAATCAATAAAAGTAATGGACGATCTTGAAAACTAATATTGTATTCGTAATCTGCATGCTCGATTACCCCCTGTGCAAACTCCCAGCCCCGCAGGTCAAACTTTACAAAAAAATCGATAAAATCGATAAAAGTAATGGACGATCCTGAAAACTAATATTGTGTTCGTAATCAGCATGCTCGATTACCCCCCTGTGCAAAATCCCAGCCTCGCATGTCAAAATTTACAAAAAATCGAGAAAATCAATAAAAGTAACCGATAATTCTGAAAACTAATATTGTATTCGGAATCCCCATGCTCACTTCCCCCCTGTGCCAACTCCTAGCCCTGTAGGTGAACTCTGCGAAAAAATCGATAAAAATCGGTAAAATCGACATCGATCGATGACGAAAAGTGGACTGTGACACCCGCCGGAGTCCGAAGTGTATGTGTGCCAAGTTTGGTCCGGATACGGCGGAGCCGGGTAAGCCAGCTAGTAACTTCTAATTTTCTCTTTTGAAGCAAATTTCTTCAATAGAAAACTATTCAAGGCAGTACAAAGCTGTTCAGATAAAATGGATGCTCTCTGCCATGATCTAAGTATCGGACGTGTGCTGGTGAGTTTCTTGGCTGAAAATGAATCCTGACAGTGCGGCACATGACTCTACCTGCACCTCACCACTAATTTGCACCGCTTTGCAAGCTTGGACCTCGGCCAGCTGTCACTATGCGAGCTTACAAATAGACTCATTCGAAAGAGCGTGACTTCCTCGACACGATGGTATGCAAATGAGTTAAGTTTGGGAAGTTCCGGAGATTTTACGAGTGGGGTAAAAAAGCGCAGCTTTATTGATAGGCTAAGGATCTTTCAGCTAAAGTTAAGCAGAGCTCCAATCGCTACCAGTCGAAAAAAAGCGAAATAGAATGCAAACTTGGGTTTTTTTGAGGTAACCACTACCTGATTATTGTCCTCAATGAGCTCTCTATATAACCCTAAAATCCCATAGATAAGAGCGGTTTAATTTACCGGTGAAAAATGAATTGGAAGAAATTAATTAATGTAATTGAATGCAGTCACCCTTCTAACTTGATGGATGGATAAATAAAAATCGGAGAAGAAGTTTAGAAGAAGCTCCGCCCCTCAACTCTAAACCCCGCCCACTTAATAAACAATTCATATAGAATTTCCGAAATTCCGTTAAAATCGCTATTTTTCTATATGAATTGTTTACCAAGTGGGCGGGGTTTGGAGTTGAGGGGCGGAGCTTCTTCTAAACTTCTTCTCCGATTTTTATTTATCCATCCATCAAGTTAGAGGGGTGACTGCATTCAATTTCAATTTCTTCCAATTCATTTTTCACCGGTAAATCAATCCGCTCTTATCTATGGGATTTTAGGGTAGTATGCTTGAAAACTTCTGTTTTTGCTCCAAAGAAAGACCTAAAGGAAAATTTTCGCGTTCGAAGAATTATTGTCCGCGATATTGTGAAGCGGCCATTTTCAGACTTTTTTTTAGAAAAAGATTTTCAAAACTTTTGGAATACATTTTCAGAAAGCGCAATGTGTGTATTGCAGCTCTTGAGGCATTTTTTCATTTTTGTTTCCCATCCGATTTGAGCGATGAAAAAGGAGGGTGTTTTGGCAATAGAAACTTCGACAAAGATTCTAGGCCATTGGAGGCCATACTCTGTCTCGGATCAAAACCAAACAAGCCAGAAACTCTTACATAAAGTAATGGAATCCGTTGATTTCAAACATTAAATTTCCACTTTACTATGATGCTTTTCCGAAGTTATCCCAGGCAAACCGTAGCAACTGTATTCCTAGCATTTGTCAGAGATGTGATTACACCGCCATTGAGAAAGCTGAAAACTTTCGTAAAAAGTTGTGTAGTGGAATCAGAGCGGTGAAAACCCTAGTACACTTTGCAGATCTTTTGAAATGTCGGAGGACATATTTCGCAAGGTTCCATATGCTGAAAGTTCTTACCGTAATCATATAGTAACGAAGAGCGGTCGATGATTTCCATACCTAATCTAAGTCGAACCCCGCTTGAAAAGTACCTGGCCTAGAGTACTTCCAATTCGAATTTTGAGGCGCTGTTTGTTTTACTGTACTCATTAGGCTAGATACCATGATTTCGGTGAATGTCAAATTTCCTTGTGGTTTCTTTGATTAGATTGAAATGCATCAATATTGCTTTCCAAAACTCTTTCCTTGAAACACCTAAGGAAACATGATTCACAGAAAACCTTGGTATACCTTTTGAAAGCTCTTTAAGATTTCTCATATATGTGCTTTGATTTTCGTAGAAACAGGTTTGTTTTAAATACTATGCCTTGAAAGACAAGAGATCCAGTATCAGAATTTTTTCGTCAAGATATCCAGCGCCAAAATTTTTATTTTATCTTCGAAACCTTTACAAGCGCGCCAATTTTCGAAAACGAAACAAGGAAGGTCAGAGAGTTATGCTACAAATACATGTTGAAATAAGAGTTCCAAAAGCTTTCAAACTAAAACAATTTCAAAGTAAACTGATACCGCGATTGTCTGCTGTAATTAAGCACATGAAAAACTTTTTTTCGCAAGCTGCAGAAAAACTTTTGCTATAGAAAGAAAGCGTAGATTTAGGAATACCTGTAGTAAAAGTAGTTGAGTTAATAAATTGTTTATGTTTTACGGCGTTAAAAAAGTAGAACAAATCCGAAGCACTCTTTCGCCTCTTCAAGGAAGCTGAAAAAATTGTTTACTTCCGAATTTTTTAGGGTATCTTAAGGCAAAAAATATTCTCCTTTGTTGATTCAGCGCTTTCTAGATTTAGCGAACACATACAGCAAAAACTGAGTTAGCATTTGCAGTTGAAGTACCTGAGACCAGTTCCAAACACGCTGTATATACAGGGTGTCATGTATGCATACACCGTTTAATCGTTGTTATCTCTTTTCTCTAGAAGTTTCCTGCATACCTTCAGGTACCATTTTTTAGAGCTGGCTTCAACTTAAATTTATAGCAAGGAGCGAATTACCGATCTTTCCTCTAACTGTAGAATTACGGTAGGGACTTTGCGTTTGCTTAGCTTTGAGTACCCTTCAGTAGAGAAGGCTCCAACTTCGATTTACAGTATAGAGCGAATCGTCCGTCGCTCTTCATTACTGTAGGATTACGGTTGGAATCTCAAGCATATAGCGCCATTGTGATAAAGGCCGTTCAGAGAATAAAGTTCAAAAAAGTTTGGAAAGTCGTGTATCAGTGTCTTCAAACATGCTGATTTCATTAGATGACCCTCTACGAGTTTCTGATCTTCGAATGATTTAATCACATTTTTGTAAAACACTGAAAGAATGTTATGCGCTTCCCCTAACATAAGATATGAAAAAAGTCTTACGATAAGGTGCGAACTTCATAATCATAGCCAGTGATTTGATGAAGTGACCGCGAAGGCGGCGGTAGACTGCCGTTTAACGCATGAACGAGGCAAAAGAAACAATTTTCAGCGAGCTTGTATACAACACAACTCTCTTCTATTCCTGAGTTATTTCTCGAATAGCATAACATAACAGTATCAACATAGCATATGCAGAGTTCCATAAAATGACTACCAGACCGCTGACTAAGCCTTGTTTCAAGATTAAGCGCAACAAAGCGACGAAAGATGCTTTCCAACGTCTTCTGTAGCGTTACAAAAACTCCGCACGAAGAAGATGAGCTTATGGTGTTTATGATGAGAGCGGAAAGGAATTCTCGTACAAGTTTTACAGAACCTTGGAGAAATACACAAGAGAAAAAAAGCAGATAATATACAGCACAATTACTTTGATATTTTGAATATGAGTCTGGGAAGATAGGTTGCAAAAGTTATGGAGGAGTCAATGACGTGATCGCTCACCCAAATGTGAGACTTCTTCGTAAATTTTGCTCTGCTCATTCTCCGCGCGTGAGTCTTCTTCGACCAAGTTGTTGCTGATATGTAGGTGGCCGTGAACGGTAATATCAGTCTTACCTCCAGGACAGCTGATGATGCAATTCATTATTACTGAAGTGTTGAAATGAAATCATTTGTTTGGAAACCGTCGTGCATCTTGCCACGTGATTTCCTGGGCACAGGATATTGGGTAATGTGTTTCCTTCCTCACTTTTGCATGAAAAAGGAAGTTCAGCTCCAGCCATGACAACTGATTTAAACTATGCAGATTAGTGAATCATAGCTATGTCGTGCAATCTTCGAAAAATATGACTAATATTTTTCCTATGAGGTAAAAGAAAACTCGCACAAGAAGCACTTGTACAAAGAAGTAGAGTTTTCTTATTGCTTCCCTTTTCTCACATATTATAGTAAACATTCCCGCATATGGTAGGCTCACAGTCAAGTGAGACTACCGAGAAAATACCTGAATAATAAATGGAATAAAGTAAGTGCAAGTTTTGTTGTACAAAAACCATTCATAGATGACATTATTCGAACATATGGCTTCCGAAGTGTGTCAAGCACGCCGGCGCTTTTCGGTTAGCGCGATCCGTGTGTGTCGAGAGATGAGGGTACACAGATTAGAGGGACGAATTGTTGACGTAATGGGTTAGCGAACTCACCGGAGCATTTGTGAATACCGATCTACCCGATGGGTTCTTTAGTCCATGGGCCCCACTGGGTTCGCGAACCTAATGGGTTCCGGAACCCACTGGGCTCGTTGTTGAATACGGTCACTGGAGAACCAACTTGAAGCGGCTTTGAAAGAACAAAGTCATAAATCTCCCTCATTTCACCTGATTTTTTCACACTTCTTACATAGCTCTAATCTGCATTCAAAACCCTACAACCTACTCTCCCAAATTCCCCCACTCCCCGCCTAAGTACTGCCCTCCATATTTTTGAACGACGGCGGCAACCATGCTCCAGCGCGGTTATGCGCGCCGGACAGAGCATACCGCCGGAGGATACGAACAACATTAGCTTTCTACTGTCTTTTCATTGTCGTTGTTTTTGTGTTTTGTCTATTCCTCCATGTTCTTTAAGTTTAATTCATTCATAAGGCCTCATAGAGGATGTCGTATTTTTGTCTCAAAGTCAACGGCTCAGACAACGGATAGGACCCCTCCGCCGGAGAAATGGCAGGGCCGCCGCGTTTCCCCAGCGGTGGGTCTGCCACTCGTCCGCCGGAGCCCTCCCATTTCTGCTCCGGAGACCTCCCATTTTCTGCTCCGGAGACCTCCCATCTTCTGCTCCGGATACCTCCCATTTGTGCTCCGGAGGCCTCCCATTTGTGCTCCGGAGGCCTCCTATTTTGTGCTCCGGAGGCCTCCCATTTGTGCTCCGGAAGCCTCCCATTTTGTGCTCCGGAGGCCTCCCATTTGTGCTCCGGAGACCTCCCATTATGCTCCGGAGGCCTCCCATTTTCTGCTCCGGAGACCTCCCATTTTCTGCTCCGGAGACCTCCCATTTTCTGCTCCGGAGACCTCCCATTTTCTGCTCCGGATACTTCCCATTTTCTGCTCCGGAGACCTCCCATTTTCTGCTCCGGATACTTCCCATTTTCTGCTCCGGAAACCTCCCATTTTCTGCTCCGGATACCTCCCACTTTCTGCTCCGGACCCCTCCGATTTTCTCCGGCGCGGCTCTGCCAAATCTGGCGTACCTCCGGAGCAGAAATGGCGTACCTTTGCAGCAGGGCCGGAGAAGCGTCCCACTTGCCTGCCAGTGATGTCACCGCGACCTACAAGAAGGGACCGCCCATTTGCCCCGCTCTCATTGGTCAAAACTGGGTCCGGCGCGACTCCGGCCGATTCCGACTGTCCGGCGAAGGGGTCCGGTCGATTGTCTGAGGGGGACTTCTATCAAAAAATTGCCACAGCCACCTCATGCCATAGCTACCTCAGTTCTGCTCCCATGTGGGAAGGGTGGCCAGAGGTCACTTCCCTCTGCTGAATTTCCTCACTTTCAGCACTACATCTGAATTAGTTTTTGATGACAAAATGATGCAGAAGAGAAGAATTCATGGATTTTTCTCATCAAACTTTCAAGGAATCGTGCTCCAGAAAACGAACTGAAGTTGGGTTCGAAAAGGGCGTCTAGTACCCACACACCAGTGGCGTACTCAGGATTTCGGCTCGGGGGGGGGGGGCCGCGACAAAAATTTTTTTCTAAAGAAGGTGCGTGGCGTTAGCCACGCACTCCGAAAAAATTTTTGGGGTGCTTCTCAAAACTTTTGCGGGTCCCCGACCCCTAACATCTGGAAAAAGGGGGCGTGGCGTCAGCCACGCCCCCGAAAAATTTTTTTACAAGGCTAATTAGAATTTTTAAAAATTTTTAAAAATCATTTTAATTATTTACAAAAATAAACAAGTCACTTGCACATTTTTATAACCCATATAAGTGATTTTCAAAAATTTCGCGACCCATTCTCGGGGGGGGGGGCGCGCCCCCCCCCCCCCCCGCCCCCCCCCCCCTTCGGTACGCCACTGCCACACACTATTAGCCAAACTGAGTTTTTCTTTTCTTGTGCGACCATAGATATATGCAGAAGTGTTGCTTTAATTCGTTTTTTGAAGCACGACTTCTGAAAAATTTGATGAAAAAATCTTTCCTACTTCGCACCACTTTTTATCAAAAAACTAATTCTTAGACCAAAAGTGCCAAACATCCCTGCAAACCCACAGATCCGTCCTTAATATCCTACAAAACGAGCGAGATTATTGTTAGTCAACCTCATATTTCCAAAGGTCTCTTCAGAAACATGCATTCAAAAAGCATGTTTTCTATCATTCTCTAGAGCTCTGTAAAGTAATAGTTTGATGTCTAACAGTACATATATTCGTGTTCTACACTTTCATTGTATATTATGTGAACCAAATAGTTGAATAACAATGCAGAGTAACCCAATATATGTTATATGTTATAGTGCGAAAATGGTAACCACAACAAAAGACAGACAGACATGGAATGTCGAACAATCTTTCTATGTTTCATTCAACATCTCACTAACAATAAGATCCTGCCTACTTCTTATCTACCGGATTCACCTGTCTGATAGTGATATTAGCGCGACTACTGTTCGCGAAATCTGACACAACTGGATCCTTAAATTCAAAATTATGTGTTTTCTGAATGGATGCGACCGCATGATAGACCAGGCGCTGAGCACCGTGCATAACAAGAACATCTCCAGATTGCAGCCACAGCGGAATAACTTCATCGTCAAGGGACTCCCCGCCCGTTAAATAGATGGCTGACTGACCAAGCGAAAGAGAAACCAAAGGGGCCATCGTTCGTTCCGACCTGAATGTAGGAGCATCAAAAAAAAAGCTTATTATAGCATGAAGCCTTGTAACCCATTTATGAGTTCAATCTATGAAAAAATCGAAAGGCATCTTACCTATCGATATGTGGTGAGAGAGTTGATTTTGGAGGATAGTAATTTACGATAGTGGCGTCAGCAAACATAGGACCAAGTTTCAGAATTCTTGTTATCACCTGAAACAGAGCAAAAATTCGCAATAATTTGGACCAAGTTCATATTGTTCACATCAGCAAATTGTACTAGCTCAGTCGGAAGCGGATCACCACTGAGAGGGTACTGTTTCGTGTCCCAATTGTAATCGACTCCTAATGTTGTCCAACGCAGAGATTTACCAGCGTTTTTGAGTACATTCCTAAAAAATAAATTCACAAAATGGCAAAAACAAAGCACAAGTACACAGTCAGCACTTTTCTGGACTACTTCCATGCGCCGTCAAATTTGTCACATGTGGTGGCTCGGCATAATTAACAGCACGTTGTAACCACATCTCACTGGCATCCTCCCTGGAAAAGTATTGCTACTGTAGGACAAGCATATCAATGATGAATGTAGCTCACTTCAGAGCGCTAGGAAAAATGTAGAGACCCTCCCTACCAGGAAGCGTTGCAAGCTTCCATTCCGATAGTGGTTTTAGTCCGAGCATTTGCAGTTCCTCGTCGCTCACGTCATTAACTCGAAGTTGTTGGAAGTGAAGAATATTGGAAGAAGATGTAGCATGAGGATCTAAAAATGATTCAGCAAGTGTGAATGGGGTTACAGTAGCGCCAACGACAAGCGATCCACTGTTAAAAAATCCCGCGATCTTGTTGGCCGATGTACACAATTTATTCAAGCTGAACGTAAACATTCTTGAGATAATGATTTTTTTGAGTGATGCATCGCGAATAGATTTCGACATTAAGTAAAACCCATTTTACATCGAAATTTGTAGGATGCTTCATAATGCGCAACCCCTTTTTTTACAAGACTAACATAACACTGAGATAACTGCAAACATTTGAAGGTTGAAGCATTGCTCCGACTAGCAATGCCAGTTGCCAAGGTGAACTGAAGAAAGAGAAGCTATCAAAAAGTTATCAAAAAAAACGGTGATTTAAAAGTTCGCTGATTCCCATGCTCACACTAACCACTAAGCCCTAGCGCTGTCGTTATCATTTTCAAGAATGCAAGGCATAAAAATCAAACACCTCGGTAACTGCAAGCACAGTTGTCATGCAAGAGTATAAAGTGATATATAGTGCAAATTGTGCAGAGTAGAATTATGTAACCTCTAAGACATAATCTCATATATAGAAATGAAGTGGCGCAATGAATTTTGCATGTGGGTAAACTGGGGCGCCCTAACGACGCTATCTCAACATCAAGATTTTTGAGACTCATTGATGCCAACTTCCATTTTTTTTCACGAAAATGTCCTCGAATAAGGTGCGTTGCTAATTTTTGTTCGCAAATCAAGAATACTGATTAAAGACGTAAAGTCGATTGCATGAAATCGCCCGGGTTGCTGTAGGCTGAAAGCACGCGAGCGTGCCTGCAACACGGCTGACGAGTACGGCGCTATGATGACTCGTACGCGCGAATGCCAATGTTAGACCGCAAGAACGCTCGCGGGCGTTCAGCCCGGGCAATTCCGTGCCGCAGTCGACTGTAACATGCCTGCCAAACTTTTCTTTTTGCTCATTTCTATTTACGTACGAGTGAAACGTGTCTATTTAACGAAATCTAGAAAGAAATGTTCAGTTTCGACTCAAACAGCTCTAGAATTTCCTTTGCGATTTTGCTTGCACAGATCGCCACCAAAATAGATGTGACCGAAATTAGACATTTGCCAGCCCCTGCAAGAACTTCAGCTTTGTAAGATTCGTAAGATAAGATACAAATTTTTTCGAAAAATGTCATTTCGGATCCACAAGCGAGTCAACGGACATGATTAGATGGACCGGGGTACATTCAATGGACCGCCCTTGACACTTGCAGTTGAACAGTCACATAGTTCGAACAGACCCATCCAAGGAATAATGAACTTACCAACAACTTGACTCAAATCTGGAGCAGGATTTCGTCTTTTGTACTTCTTAAACATTCTCTTGAAAACAGTAGTATGGATGCTGGAGTCGCTCCCGTAATGATCACCCTGAAAATGAGTTTTTATTACTATCGATGATGTACAAAAAACTACTTGGGAGCTCTCCGAGCTTGCTCTGTGCTTTTGCGTGACGTTCATCATTGAGCGCTTTGTATTTGCGAAGCAACTCAATTTTTCCTCGATTAAGTTCTTCCTCGTACTCCTGAAAATAAATTTTGTAGCAACTGAAACAATTTGCTATTGATGAAAAACATTGATAAATTCGAGATTTTGATGTGCACAAGCATTTTTTCAAGAGTAGTTCTGTGTGCATTCATGACCTGGGATTATTATCAAAAATTTCACTGAATAGATACGAGAATTCTGTCGGAAAATATCAAAGAGTAATACAATGTTTATCTTCAATCAATCTATAATTTTTTTTTGCAGTCGTCAAAATTACGACACGTTGAGCTGGAGGAGGATCCCCACAAAACAATTTTTAGCACGACTGAGCTGTAAAAAATGCCGTAAGTTTGTGTTTTCGTACAGAAACATCAAAGTTTGATGGAATATAGGTCCCAGACTTAGAAGCGACTTGACCAACTTCAGATCTTTCACTAGTTTTTCTTCAAGCAAACCACCAACTTTCTTGAAAAAAGTGTTCTCAATCGCGCTTTCGCGGATGAAAAGAATGCGAATTTCTTATTGCAACCAAATACAAACCTGCAAAGGTTTCCAATAATACGAAATGACATTCGCTCCTACTACAACTCCTAGCACGGCGACAGCGGTCTTCTTGAGTGCCTGTTCGATTGGAATACGGTAAGGCCACCAACGAGGGTTAGAGGACATCGGACGGTCTCAGGCTGAACTTCTGAGACCGTATGCGAATGTAACCTGAAAGATTTCAGCCGAGAGTTCGCGCTCGCCAACGTCAATTCTTACAAGCGAATGGCAGCGAAGATACGGAACTTTTACAGTGTCGTTAGAAGATGAACTAACCCTAAGGATGCAAAAGAAGTTCCTACCTATGACTGTGATCTATAGGAAACCAAAAAATTGGTCGACTAAAGCCGAATTTTTCTTATTGATTTAAAGGGCCAGAATTTCGTATAGGACACTTCATATATGACCCGGTACCACTGTTAAAGATCATCTGCAGATGCACTTTCCTCACTACGAGAAAAAATTTTATTCTTTCAAAGATTGTCAGAAAAGTTTTTTGAAAAATCCTCACTCTGACATGATAATTCAGGTGAGATATAGTAGAATAGCCGATCTGCTTATTGTTAGTAACCAGTGGTCACCTGAGCGGTGACACTAACTTCGGGCTTCACTGAATTTCTTCACAAAAATTCCTGCGGAAATTAAGACTTTTTGTTTTTTGCATCACAATAAAAATCATCACATTATTCTTATTTGGAACGTACTAGGCTCTAGGCCCATTCTTGTTGTATAGAGCAAAAAGTCGCAGTCGCACAGCGCTAAAGATTTTTATGCCACTTGTAAGCACTACTAGCGATACATTTTAATGTATGTTCAAAATTTGAAAATTATATCCTGATACATCATCATGTCCCCAGCAGCAATACTCATATTTTGAGAAACTCCTCTTTCGCCCGTGGATGTTATGGTGAAAGGGCGAAGGGAATGAATTCTATATTTGCTTTGGTGTGGTCTATTTTCTGAGGAGAGCCTCGGAAAACGAAATACTACAAAGAAAACTAGTAGAAAAAAGCCTACAGGTGTTACAACGACTACAAAAAAATGTTCTTCCTTCAATACTAGCTATTCAAAGAAGAACTATAAAGGGAAGAAATTTTGGAACATCTCAGTATTGCGGAAGCATATTTTTAGAGTGTTTTCATAAAATATCACCTGATAATCTATAACTTTCCCAAGATTTATAGTGTGATGATGTCAATGAATACAACTCTATCTGAACAAACATAAATCAAGGAGTACCGATACGTGGTCGCTGAGAAAGTTCGAGTCGCAACAAATGTTGCCCAGGAATGGGACGAAAGATGACTATCCACTAGAATTGTGCAATGATACAAAATTTCAGTGGCTAATCAGTAGATAAAACATTCAGATGGCCGAAAAATAAAATTGTTCTTGATAATCACCAAGAATGTTACAGGACTTTTGTATAACTGTATGTTATCATCAAGAAGGTTACTCAAAAAGACTATTATAGTGGAGCAGGGAGGTAGGGAACCAAAACCTGGTCATGCCTCAAATAGCATTGATTAGGAAAGTAAGATGTAGAGTATGCACACATTCGATTTCGGCATTTCTACCCATTTGCATGGTTATACATTGGTCTATTTGAGTTTGGCTGCCCAAAACCGGCTTTCTCGCCAAATTAACAGATTTTTCAGATTTATAGCTATAGTTTCATTATGTACCGTCGTTCCGTTGACCGCACGGACTGCTCAAACGTTGCAGACTACGCGCAGCGCGGCTGAAATGTTGCGAGAGCACGACTTGAATGGCAAATTTATACTGGAGCAAGCGTTTTGCCGCGCGGCGCGTACTCCGCAGTGATATCCATTCCGTGCGGTCAAGAATCGACGATAGCTGAAGTCTAAATTTGCCCATTCATAATCACTCATGGCACGCACAGCGCATAAAAAAATCTAGCTATACATAAACATAATTGTCCACAATTACTTTGAAAAGTCCAAATTTCGAAATGATATCAAAAAATTGCGACTGCCTTTTCAAAAAAAATCTTGGCTAAAAAACAGCCTTGTTATTTCATGAAAGTTCTATTTGCGTTTCAGAAAACAATCGTACCTAATCGAGAGTGATGCAAGATCCATGTAAGGATAAAGTATAAATCCCGGTACGTGAACGGGATGTTGCTGCACTTACATGTAGATTTCAGTTATATCGCGCAATAAGATAAGGGGAACCTCACAGAAAGACTTCTCAAAATAATTTCGAATCTGCAATTATCCAAGTCGGGATTTGGAGTGGCATATTCAAACACGATGACAGAGAAGAATCAGCATAGCACAAAATACACGCAGTGACAAACATAAGCTTATTCCTTGGAAAAAGTTCCTCCCGCTCGAGCTTCCCATGCAGCGAAAATTTCTAGAAAAGGTATGCTTGAGATACCTTTCAGAATTATCCGAAAACCTCAAAACTGTCAAGAATGCCAAACAGGAGAACTAAGCGAAAACGCGAGGGATTCGAACAAAATTGCAAGAGAATCGTTTGAAAAGGTTCTTGCAAGACTATGTATTCTGATGAATTCACTGCTCAAAAGATAATGCATGGTGCAAATTATAGACAGACCCTCAATCGACTAGCTTGTGATAAGTCAGCCATACAATCTCAGCTCAAGTAGAATATCTCAGAATATGATGTAACTGTGATTCCAAATTTTGAATGACTAGAAAGATGCCACTGATGGTATGTGCAGATCATTCTCACTTTAACGCTTAAAACGTACTTCATTACAAAAACCAAATTGCTATGTGTCGAGAAAAATATAAACATACAGTAACGGCCCGTTACATGCAACTAACGCTTCAAAACTAAAAATCGACTTTGACATTCATCTATTCAACATGTGCAAAAATATGAGGATCGGTTAGTGAGATACATGTGAGGCCACTACGACATCAAGAATCTGAGAAACACTAGTCATGCACTAAGATGGATATGAAAGCTGTTATATGAGAGTAAAACTTCTACGAACTGAGAAATGAATAGATAGATATCTCTGACGCTTTGATGCAAAGCGTACAAGTTTTAAGCACTAAAGCAAGCGAAATAAAACTCGTTCAGTAAAGAGATACATCGTAAAAACATGAAACAACTGTGCACAGGTTTCACAGAAAACTGTGCGGAAACGTACATATTTACATGTTGTACAAGGGACTGATATGGAGCAGAAAACGACGGTAAGCTAATATGTGATGATTGCTTCTCAATGTCTTTTTGATTATACAAGATGCAACGATTGTATTGCGTATACAAAAAGGTTTAGAGCTTGAGACAACATCCCTAACACCCTACAGTTTCATAAGATCGTCGTGGGTGAAAATTTGTCGTGGAGCCATGACCGTTCTGTCGATAACGGCATCATTATTATCTTCCTTCTCGTCTTTCTCCTTTTCTTCATCTGTTTTCTTCTTCTTGGGTCGCGCCTAGAAAATAAAAAAAAATAACTCAAGGGTTATACCTGATCAACTACAGCATTACCAACCTTTTGCTTAACAGCACCAAACTTTGTTTTCACATAGTGAAGACGGAGTATGCCACGAATGAGCTTGCGCCAGTTCCCCAGCACTCGCTCTTCTCGTTTCTAAAATAGATTCAGAAAATTGTTATTACAACACAACAAATGATTTTCTAGAGGAAACGAGCATCGTCGAATTTACTGAGATATTCAAGACCACGCTTAATCGAGCAAAATATAATTTTTGTGCAAGACGATTTTGTCATGTGCTTGGAAATTATACATTTTTTTCACTACCAAGCTACTCCACATGATCTTTACAAACATACAATCACAACCAATTACAAACACTAGTATGGATTGCAGTGACTGATCGTAAAAATAAAGAAAAACTCTTATAATTCCATCATACTACAACTAACCTTGTTCTCTCTTTCTTCTCGAGTTGCCTCCAGCCTTTTGTATTCATCAATGAAACGTTGTGCATCTTCCTCAAGCACACAGGCGCCCTCAATTCTGAAAAGAAAAAGATAAACGGCTTGGTAATGAACGCCCCAACAAGCCACATATTACATAGGAAAATTAGAGGAAGAATTGAAGTCCCATCCGACTACGGCCGGGACACACTCAAGTCCACCTAGACGTCGAGCGATAGAAACAAGCCCGGGCAGACGTAGGTAAACTGCACCAATCGGGCACATGGAAACCTGGTACATGTAGACGTTGCCGAATTCGTTACGTGGGATGCGGCCCTGTATGAAATGCATTTTACATTCTTAATTACACAACACGCTATGCCACATACGTTCTCAACTTTAGGTCGACGATAGGGTTCAGTCTGCCAATACCCGAAAACATCCAGATATCTCTGCTCACGTTCTTCGACAGGAATGCGGATATTGGGTCTTGCTTTCACTACTTTGTAAGGTTTCTCCCCATCCTTAACCATAACTCTCGGAAATGGAAAAGAACATCACAGAATGAAGTTACCTTGACACTTCTAGCCATTTTAATCCAGTTGTTGGCACTCTGAAGGGTATACACAGTTGTACGCGGATACACTTTATGCCCACGAATCTCCCCCAACGGTTTCTGTTCTTCAGGAGGTGGGTAGATTCCCTCAAACTTTAGCAAGTCCTTTTCCAAAACGTATCTAAAATCAAAAATTTCGATCAGATCCTGAAAAAGCAGGGAAAACGAACAGAGGATGATTCTTATATTCGGATAAAGTGGCCGGGAGCGGTTTATTGACAAGCTCTTGTCGCATATGAAAATCTTCCAGCTCACATCTCTTGGGATCTGCTCGTATGATCTGCAACACATACCAATCTTATCAGCACATGTTCAATGATGGTGACTAAAAAATGGCGTAAGATAGACGAGACAGCTATTTATACACTGATTTTAATACTGGTAAAGGGCCCCAGAATTCTTTCGGATAGCGCAAATTCTAGATGAAGCCAGTAGCCAGTCAGGCAGTTCCAAAAAAAGGAAAGCTTCTCAAATTTGTACAACTTGCCCTGATCCACGTCCAGTATTCGATCCTTATGGAAGTGATGAAATTTGGAACAATACTACAATATTAAATTCTTTTTCAGCTAGAACGAGGTTCCTAAAATCCGAAGTCTGTGATGGTGATGCAAGAGGAAAGAAGCGTTTTGGAAAGGTGTAGGATAAGATGCATGGATCTGATTACAACTGGTCAAATTTTGAAAAATGCTCGTCGAGGAAACTTGACTGGGAATAAAGAGCGCATTAGCAGTGTTGCTTCAAGGCTCAAAAGCAAAGGAAATTTGAGTCACGTCTAAATTCATGATATTCCGGTTAGAAAAGCATTTTTGTTTTGAAATTGAAGAAGCAAAAATGAATCGCAACGTTTGCGAATGATTAAATCTTCAAGAAACAGCTTCCAGCAATTTTTAGTCTAATATCAACCTTATGTTTGGCTATACCTTTTTTCCCAGAGTTTTGGCGATCCACTGCTGTGTAGTGCGCAAGCGTCGGAAGTCCGGACGTAGGTATTCGGAGGCATAACGAGCAGTAACATCTCTCACTCCGCCCTCTGAATATGTTCAAAATATAGAAAGAAAGGAAAGTCATGCAAGGAGAACGAACCGCTATCAATTGCGAACACATAACTGACTGGCTTGGTAAGGTTCTCTTCTATAGCATTTGGCTCATCAACAGTTGCACGAAGCGGATCAACACCTGCGTGAAACCGACCGTCATAATTCGAATCGCTGTCAAAAGCACAACAAGGCATTTCAAAAGCCACTCACAAATCCATCTCTTTTGCTTCCTGTCCCAATACTCAATCCAATAATTGCGTACCACGCCCTTGTACTCGGACGCATTCGCAGCTGTTGAACTTCTCTTTTTAGTGACTTCCTTCTTCGGCTTATCCGATTCCGTCTGGGAAGAAGTCTCAGCCACGTCCTTTGTTTTCTTTGCCGCCTCCTTGAGCTTTTTGATTTCCTTCATTACATCCTAAAGCAAGTATAAACAGCAGATACCGGTCTACACAAAAAAAGCACAGACTTCATCCCATTTCCGAGGAATCGGCTGTATGCTGTAGCAAATGCGCGTGAGACACTCCATTGCCATGAAAATGGCGAAGAGAAGCTGGGATGAGAAATTAATTATGAATATGTGTATAATAATGCCTTGCTTACAACTGCTCTATCTGCGTCATTTTCAAACACTTTTTGCGAAACCATTTCGGATAGACGGGCTGTGGCGTCATAACGGCAGGTGCCAGTTTCGTACTTGATCGCTTCGCCAGATGGCTAAAATAAATCACGACTAGAGAAAAAATCATATGCTGCCACCTACCTTGAAAGCGCTATGATACCACTTCGTGATTCTGCGTACATCCTCTATACTCAGCGCCTCTCCTACCAGCTGTTGGTATCCAGTAGGCATCTGTAAATGACCATTTGAGCTATTCAGCAAGAGTGAAGATTCATCCCGAGCAAATCCGAGTCATTCTACTCCCCGACATAGAAATATTTGCTTTTAATTCGTACAAACACCCTCCCCCCCTCCGCCCTATACTGGTGTGCACATACTGAACAAAATTGCGTCCAAGAAAGATTGTTCTTTTCGTAGAAGAGCAGACATATGAACAATACAAGAGCAATCGCCAAAAGAACACCAATAAGTTGCATCATTTCAAACAAACATACCAATGTCAGCATCAAGGATGGTATGAGTCTTTCTTCCAATATAATTTTCCTTAAGAACTGCAGATGCCCGATACAGCAAAGAACGTTGACCTACAACATAAAGCTCCTGGTTTCTCCTACTCCCGCTATATAACGTTTACCTTATGCGCATTTTCCCAATTCTCTCTGACGCATTTATTGACCTCCTGACGCAAATAAATCGCCCACCAGTCTTTTTCTTCATCTTTTTCCAAAGTGACTTGAACATCCTGAATGCAGGTAAAGACAGCAAGCTGAGTGCACACTATGAAACCTACCTTCCCAACAGCTTCGTCGATATCGATAGGCTCCATATCCTCCCACTCGTCTTCGGAAGATGACTCTACATGGAAGATGTTGAAGGACAAAAATCTTACAGCTGTCAGTTACCGTTTTCCTTTTCCTTCTTTGTCTCCTGTGGAATCCCCAAAGCAGCGGCAACAGCTTTCTGATCTGTGGTAGTCTGTGCTCTCATTTCGTCCAATATGCTGATACCCTCCTCCAATGTCATCTCGAAATTTCGTCCAATGGCTAATCCGGCCGCCAAAATCCTAATAGAAGCATCATTTCTTCTTTCCAATTGATGTGCAATCATAAATACTTGAACATTGTGGCCAAATAATATCTGCCGAACTAATTTCGTGCACACTTGAGTGATTCTGGAAGCAGCTTGTCCGCTTTCAGTTAGTATCCCTCTAATAGTTAAAAGGGACGAGAGAAGGAAAGGAGGGAGACGAGGAAGGAGGGGAACGGGGGGGGGGGGGGCAGATTTAAACACCGAAAACTGGCTCCGCTTTCAAAAAACTTCAAGAATGTCAGATTATGTTGACGTCCTAATAGCCCTTCACGGTGAAGACAAAACCTATAAAGTATACTCGACTACATTTCAAGAGGGAAAGAAGTTTGTTCTCTCGCTTCGCCGACCGGCATGTGGTTTGGAGCAGCAGATAAAGAGGTAGAGAAGGCAGAACTGTCATGCATAATCCCCCATAAATCCTAATAACGCACCTAAACTTTAACATCTTTTTCTCTCCTTTTCGAAGCTTTCTAGGTGGAACGTTGATGTCACCTTCCATGGCAGGTTCACCTGTCTTCTGCCACGGCTTAACTGGCTTCGGAGCATGTGGTAGTGCAGTAGCTGCAGGGGCTTTAGAGGATTTCCGACCAGCTACAAATATCAAGTGAAGATTTGGATCAAAATGTATTTAACTCACTTCCTGAGCCACCGGAGCTGCGAGATTTAGCCGATCCTGCTTTGCTTGCTCCCCTGAAAAGTAAAGTAGTACGGACAAATCAAGATTGTTTTACCTACTTTGTGGCCTGTTTGCGCCCAGACTGTTTCCCTCCCGTTGTCTTAGCTCGTTTCTGAGGGACCAAATCAAAACTTTCATCACTGTCATACGACGCATCTGCTTCTTCCTCCACAGCTTCACTCTCGGTGTTCTCCTGAAGCATTTGCAAATAATCTACCTAGTCTAATGATTCTTATGTACCTCAGATTTCTCCTTTTCCGACAAGGGTATACTGTCACTGGCGCTCGATGGGGGTGAACTGGAGGAGCTTCCATCATCACTTCCTTGCTTCAAAGCATAGTCCTTGCGCGCCACACTCCGCCCACTTCGACGGACAACAGTTTCTGACACAAAATAGCTGATGCAAATTGACTACATAGGTATATCGGGAGGATCGAGCCTTTAATCATCCAATTTCAGATTTGAAAGTGGGGAGCACCCGACCCTTCGAACGTAAGCAGCACCACTGCGCACAAGTGCTGATTGCCAAAAAGAAATCTTCAACTACCTTTCTTTACTGGAGGTTCCTTCTTCAAACTCTTCTTCTTTTTGGCGCTTTGTTTTACAGCCTTCTTTTTGCGGGTTTCAGTGAGCGGTTCTTCGTCTTCCTAAACTATAAAGTGTATTCGGCTCAACCCACTAAGACAACTTACCTCACTGGTATTCCCAAAGTCTTCCCATCCTTCTGCATCTTCCATCTTCTCTACCGCAGTTCCAATCTCTTTTTCATCAACATTTGCAACTGCCTCTGCACTAGAAACTGGAGGCTCGCTTGAGGAACTCTTTCCTTCCTCTTTTTGCTCTATTACATCTTCTTCCTTCTTCATTTTCTTACCGACCACATCTTGACCGGAGTCAGAAGAAAGACTGCGACGTTGTGCAGACCTACGCTTTGGTTTAGCTTCTGCACTGTTTTTCTTTGATAGAGAGGACTTTCGGTGTGCTGGTGAGTTTTTCGGATTAGGGGGCTTCTTTGCTGATGACTTCTTCGAAGTGGTGGATTTTGAGTCAATTTCTTTTTCGATTACGGCCTCCTTCCCACTTTGGGGAGATGGAAGTGTTGATTTGAATCTGCTACGGGTAGTCACCATCTAAAGGTCTCCGACTGATTATCAGCTACAGTCGACTGAAACAGCAAAACCATCGATACTTCCTCGCAAATACCCATGTTAAATGCAAAGAGTTGAATAAAACATTTATACATCATTCACTTGAAGGCACGTAAGTATATTGTGACACAATCAGAGTAGGATTTCGTAACCAAAGCAAACGTTTCAAAACTGACTATCAGCATGAGATCACCTCTTCGTTCACGGCCAGGTTGACTTATTACGTGTATAGCGCCGAAACGTGTAGAGCTGCATTTAGATCCAACTATGTACTAGTCTGTAATATTTCAAGATGAAGAGCGGAACGATTCAGGCACGCAATCTGCATGTCTTTGAAGAGAATGACAAGACAAAGGCAAGTCTTACGTTTGCGGATCTAACAAAGAGTTTAATGACTCATGATCGCCCCAAAACTATATGAACTATTCAAACTTGTCCTACTTCGACGGATTCATGATTGCGAGCATCTAACGCTAGATATCGACCAAGTCTGTGAAAGCTTATATTTCGATACGAACAATAATAAAGTGTGAGAAAGATTACACCTCAAAATGAACAGCAAGCTTTTGATGTTGTTCATCCGAAAGAATAGCCCAGATTACGCACCTTTTTTTATGAAGTGCAGTGTTTTACATACCTTGTGCTGAGGTCTGTCTCGAACAACTAGCACTTTTCAATGCATAGAAGATAGAAGACTACGAAAAACTCAGACAATACTCTCAGCCAAAAACGATTGATATGCTTGTTGAGAAGGCACATGATAGGGAAAAGATTTCGTTAGTAAGCTTAATTTACCTGGGACTCATTTCTCCTCATTTCCTCATATCTACAATCTCTGTTGATAAATCTGTACAGTACTTGACGTGGGTGGCCTCCATAAACAGCTTTTCCGCTTCCGGATGGAGGTGAAATCCAGTTTCGGTGCAACCTTCCACGACACTCATGCCATAGGGAGTCATCACAAATGTACCGACTCTGTAGGACTCTAACTTTATTACGCTGACTTGGATGAAAGAGGCTGCATGATATGAACTTTGCCCCTTGAAGGACAGAACTGAACCTACTGGTTGTGGGATGGTGCACATACGATGGCTACTGCTTCACTCAACATCATCTGGTAGGAACAATGAGTGTGCAGGTCAACGGAGGACAGAAACGCAGTCTGACTTGGATGTGTGTGTATCCAGCCAAGTGTCAATAAATCGTGTTTGGTTTGATAGGCAAAAATCTAAAATAGAGAACTACGCTGTGTCAACCTCCGATGTCACAGTGTGTATTGAAGTGCGAAAAACGTACATCCTCTTCTCCTTCGGCCTGGCACCCATCCGAAGCTCCGCTCTGCTTAGGAACGATAACGTGAGAAACCACAAAGTTATCACCTTCCTAAAATACAAATAAAAAAATGCAGCAAAGTTCAGAAAAGTGAAGGTGCCCACTATAGAACCGCAAAGAGTGCCACAAGTTTCCTTGTCCTGCAAGGTGTTTCGTTCAGCACAGGTCAAAAACCTGAATAGTAGTTTCATCACCATACAAAACAAAAAATTTGAAGTGATGACTTACTTTTGAACCAAGTCACCACCTATCCGAACAGTTCTGTTACCGATTGGTGAGGCACCGCCATGACTAGGATGATATAAAGCATGCGGCTTGTCGTTTCTGTTGATAGGGGGAGCACTTGGAAGCACTTTCGTTGATGAACCCGCGTTGGATGTATTTGGAAAATCATTAAGAGGCGAGTAAGAGATACCGCTTGTGTTGACGCCCGGGTCGCTGTAAAAGGAATAATCTATCCAGTAGACATGCGAAAAATGGCACCAAATTAAGAAAATTGCAACATAGTGCAACAAGAGAGAGATTGATCTCCAACAGGTGGAAATTTGCAAAAGGATGTTCGGAAGTGCTCACGTAATATGCAGATTTGCTTTGTCTGGTGGCACAGAAGTAGCTGCCCTGGGGACATTATTGGAAGAAGGCACACCAATCTCCTGCAACAAGTATCAATATACTGTAGACAAGCATAAACCTTTAAATCGCATCTAATCCCTGACGGATGATATGAAGAATAGAAACTCGAACAAAGAGAAAATTTTGATGCCCAGAAATTTTTTCTAATTTTCATGTAGGTATGCCGTCAGAAACTCACGTGCCGCTCACTGAGACGAGCGTTTGTTTTTGCCGCTTCCGCTGCTTCTTGCTCAAACTTCAGCCGCAGCTCTTGCTTGATACGTTCTGCCTTGAAAAAAAATTGTAGTCAATTAAGCATGTCGAAATGATTCCAGATGTTTCTGCTCATAAACTGTTTACGGGGATGGTATTGGAGAATGTCGAAATGTGTGTACGAAAGACCGTCACAGTCGTTGTCCTTGAAATAAGCATGAGGACAAAGACTTGTCGCTGACAGCGGGATGTATAGCGCCGCTGTTGCATAACATGGCAAGTACAATACGACAACAAGGGAGGTTAGAGGCTGAGTGCATTATGACCAAACCTTCGTTTACTTTTTTTCATAAACTTAGAAGTTTTCGCATGCTCAAATTTTTTTTACCGAATTTCAAAACAGAACTGCAATGCAAAAAAAAGTTATAGTAAATGAATACTTCTGACGGATCACTCCCTAAACAAATCAAGATCATCTCCCTTCTAACTGCTAGGAGAGCGAGCCTGAAAGCGATTTCAGTTTTCTTGACAACTTCAGCGCAATATTTTGAATAATGTTGGTATGTGAAGATAAAGACTGATGATTAACACATTGACGACCTCTTGACATACCATGATTCTCATTGGAATGGCTACTAATTTGCGTCAAACCAACTTTAGGAGTTTTCTTTTATTGTGGATCTAGATACAACCTCTACTGTTTTTGTCAGCATTCCAACGCTACTGCAGGTGTACTGCAGATGGAACTGCGCATGATTATCTGAAAAATGTTGGCTGGTCCGAGAAAAGCTTTGGTCGTCAATGTGTTAAAAAAAACGTAGAAAAGACCAACATGTTCAAAAGCTGTTTTCAGAAGGGCGAACACAGTTTTCTTCTCTTCCCCAGCAAACTCGGCATACTGAGCGTGCTTCGGCAGCTCCTCTATCGTGAAACTGTAATATTCTATACTCAAACTTGTCCTTCATGTACCAAACAACAGTGCAGCGATAAGCACTTAAAATAGTTACGCACCTACAAAACCGGATAAGAAGTACGAGTGCTCTTTGTAGATCTTGATTTTTCATATATGATAGTGCCATCCGATGCACTTCTAGCATACTCCGATAATATCTGGAAAAAAAGTAGATTTGAGCTGCGTATACATTCATGTGATCTCACCCACCGCACGATAGGGATTGCATTACTGATCTTCTGGGCTTTTCCTAATGCAAGGAGATTTGCCATTCGCTCACTAGCGCTAGCCCTGTGTAACTCCTCGTTATTTGCTATACAACCATCCATTATGTGTTAAGAAATAATCAACAATCTGGAAAAAAGAGTAAATTATTCCTCAAAAACAAGGCAAGCAACACAAAATTCTCCATAAATAGTGAAGCTATACACGACTCATGACACGCAAAGACTGTACGCCGTTGCCTCCGGCCAGATAGTTTGTGCATGGGAGAGACGGCAGATGGTAGGAGAAACGAAAGATGCTCGGTCAAAGCGCCGATAAGTCCGCACTCTTTGCTGCTATAAATCGTCTATACTTTATAATCTAACATATAAATCCGCTTTTTTGCAAGGAAGAACGAAGAAAATGCAAGCTCCCGCGGCCAAAACTCTTGCATATTACTCCTCCCTGCGGCTATGTGTCGAGATTAGTCCTTTTGAGTCCGACGCGGTCAAAGTCCTTGATTACAGACGGAACTATTTGTAGGGTGGGCTTATCTACCCACCAGCATCCTTACATCCTTATAAAAAAAAGAACGGTCTTATCTGTACAAGGACATCTATAAATGGATTTATCTGCGGAGAGCATATATGCCAGATTTTAGGATGCTTCGGAGAAGAGACATTAAACTGACATGGATTTTCCGACAGTCAACGTACAAAAAAGGAACTTTTTGATGACAACGGAAATATGGGACAAGGAGATAGAAAGCACACAAGACGTATTGAACTATACAACCAGTGTATGATTAGTACATTCGTGAAAAAGGTCATTTGAACAGATTTCCTAGTCATGCGAGCAGACTTTCAGCTGGATTTTCTTTCACTATGCTTCGTTCGCCCCCTCAGGTTCACGCAATAGACATACAAAATTCAACGGATGACAATACACAGCCGATAAGTTGATCAAAATTATCCAGTTCTTTGACTATAGATTTCAGTGAACGTCGAGAGGAGTCCGTGCTAATTCCATGCTCTTCACGAACAAAAAAGAAGTGTACAAAAAAGGAAAGACAAAAAGTGATACACTAACAAGTGGATGCGTAGGCTGCTTGTGAAAAGAAGGAAATTTGATAACAAAGCACCTTTCCAATTAAATACCCTTCAAAAAACCGAAAGTAGGGCAGCCGCCTCCAACCATGAATTCTTAGTATTACAAAATGCGGTATGGCAAATCAGGACAATGGACATCGAGCGAAATTTTCTAAGCCGATAGAAAGCATACAAACTACGACAGTTCACTATCCTTTAGTAAGAGCTAGAAAAATAAAACGAATATGGTGCCTGAACGGACAGCAGCGACTGGTGAAAAAAAAAGACATGTTTTGCTGCTTGTGCCTTCAAATTGCAGAATTTCGAGTATTTGCAGAGGAACATAGGTCATGCGGTTCGAAATAGAATGGAGAGAATTTGTGAGCATGTCGCGAGGTATCGACAAGACCATACCATGGAGCCAGTAAAGAATTGTGGCAAATATATTTATATCACTTATACAAACAAAGCAATGTGGAGCTACAGAAGAAGTACAGAAAAAAATTGCAAACAATAAATTCGATAACAGGATAAAAGAAACAAGTGGATAAGTCAACCCCACGCGTATGTGGTGCTGTAATGCATTATCAGATGGTCTTCTTTCTCGGTTTTAACAGCATAACAATCACGAAGGGAACCGAATGTGTGATCTGGAGACGGAGCAAAAGTTTGTGAGATATAGACATGCAGGCATTGATCGTCGGGCAGATTGATAAGCTTTCTAATTACTTGTGAGAACCAAGCCACTGTTCTATGTACGTCGACATTGAACTTCTTCTGCTTTAGAATCGGAGCATCTCCTACAGCACGCAGCAGAATCGTGACCTTGTCATCGGGCATTTCTGGCTGACTGAAATACAGAGAAGTTAGCAATGTATATCAAAGATCTACCAAATCCTGAGACTGCTTTCATAACTACGACTGGAAGGTTACTACATTTCTGACCACTGGTGCAGTTGACTGAACACGATTTCTCGACAAAGAAATCGCCTCAACTAGCTTCAACAAAGAAAGCTAAAGATTCTCCTTACTTGATGTCAGTAGTTACTGATTTCAAAATGCTTGGAAAATCCTCCGTATGCTCGGAAGACATCAATTCGGCATAATCATTTCGAACAACGAAATCGCCTTTGATCGTGAGATGATAATAAAAAAAAACCTACTTCACATAAACAGGGCTCGTCCAACAAGAACAGAGAGACCGATGGCAATTGAAATGAACGTAACAGCAACACTTGTAAAGACCTTTCTTTCCCAAGGCTCAAGCATGTACACTCCAGTTACGAGGCAATATTGGAGGTAGAGCCACTCCAGTTTATTGAGCTGAACAGAGGTAAATCTCATCTGAGAATTACAGATAATCGTCAGCATGCTCTAAATTCCCGACGGGCGCTTCTAGAACTCATATGATATCACTTATAAGAGAAGGATACTTATTGTTAGTGACGATACCGGTCGTAATGACACACATACCCCTAGCTGTTTCCTTGAACGCTAATTCCAAATCTGCTTTCGCCAAGCGATTGCGATTTCTGCCAAGCGATTGTGTGAAATAAATTATGAGTGCTTTTTCCCATGAAAATTGCACTGTTTCAGTCAACAAAACTATAAACATCGCTCGGATTTTTGGTTTCGCTCCTTAGGACATTTAAAGGAGGCAATTACTCTGAATTTGGTTGATCTGTCTTAGTAGCATTCCCTCAAAAAGCTCAGATATCAATGATCTCAATATACTTTGGTGCGAAAATCTGCCAAGAAAAGCTCATATCTTATAACAGCCTACTGTTCAGCAGATAGCGAAAGCAGATTTGTAATCAGCGTTTTAAGACGCACAATTAAAGATAATGTATCACATTACAAATGGCTACGATCACCAAGTATCCTTTACTTGTTGAAGTAGATATGCGTCATTCCGTACTGAAAAAAACGGAGATCCAATAACACTTCGACAAACGCTGATTAAATACATTATTAAGCCCGAAGAAAAGCTGGTAACCAGCATAATTAGATAACTTCTCACATTACTTTCAGTAAAGAGTGAAACATGGCAATACTGAATTTCAATCAAGGATTTAACTAAGTCCACCAAATTCTTTGCAAAATGAGATAGGAGAAACATAACTGCTTGTAGATAAACGTCACGGTGTTTCCGACATCGATGAACTATTTCGCAACATAGAAAATTGGATGAAACACGCACGGAGCTTACCGGTTTTATCTTCTTCTTTTCAGCCAGCGAATCGCTCATCACAGAAAGGCGTCTTGTAGAAGCGAAGGAGTGAATGCTCACTGATAACGTTCCATTAATCACTCCACATTCGACAGTCAAATTTTATAAAGCGCAGGCGTGAAATCTGGTGCAGTGACCGCACAGCCAACGCATTAGATTTTACGTCTACGCATGTTTTCGCATTCCTTCCCTAATTTTGCGTTCTTCTTCACTTTAATTTTGCGTTCTTCTTCACTTGAGCTCATTGTGAGGTGTGAAACTTGTTTTGCTTCCACTTCAGACTTGTTGCGATTGGTTATGCCAGTTCATACAAAGCGGCAAGTTCTACGTCGTCTTTTATGTCGCTGTACTTTTTTTGAACAAAATTTGTGCTTCTGCCATTAGCGCAAATTAACATTGTTGCTAGGCGAATTTTGGAGTTAAAAGTCTCAAGCTACTGCACTGACAGTTATCTCTGACTCCTCTTCCTATGGAATTCTTTGCTGTTGCTCTGTTAACTGTTTACTCATGTTTATGTCATAAGGTCACGTTAAGAACTCCGCAGCGATATGTTTTGCGTCTGACTGCCGTCAGACGTCTGCGCCAAATGACGTTCTAAAATCATTGCTGTGATAGCGTCATTGTGCTACTGGCTTTATGAGAACTTCGCATCAGGCTTTCATCGATTTTTCTGGCACTTCAGGAGACGTTCTCGTTCCCATGTTTGATAAATTATATTGTATCAGTTGCTTGCCTGTGCTCATGAATGCTGCTAGCAGCTGGCTGCATAAACCGACCTCCTGTGTTCTCGTGCTTGTTGGCCTTTGTCGGCATTTCTTCTATCTTTGTTCTATATATTGAACATTGAAATGAGTATTTATTGCCCCTGCCATTCAGTATGGGCATTTTCCATACCAAACATAGGATTGCATAAATTCTGTGCAGGTATTCTTTAGCACTGATGTACCGAGGCTATCAATTTTTATGGTAAATGTTTTCGTTGGTGCATTGCAGTGTAATCTGCAGACAGACGACTAGCTGTTTTTTCGTTCCCAATAAAAAATTAATCGCACCATGTCTTCTGATAGGCACGTTCCAAAATGTAGCGATCCAGGTGTGCATTCCTCCTCCTTCGTCATCGATAATCTCTGGTCGAGCATTGTCGTTCACAATGAAGTCAACAGTGATGTTTGATGAATTACGTGGACACCACTGCATGAGTCATTGTCTATGTTCAAGGAAATGTGCTTTCTCAATCAAGTTATTATGTGTTCGCCATTACAGTTTCAGTCATCCCCTTTTATAACACAGTCTGATGAGATTTGCTCAAAATATTTAGCAACAATATGATTTACGGAGGTATTCGTTACACTCTTTCACTTGTGTACTTTTTTTTCTGCGTGTTTTTATCCCCCATCTTTTTATGTTCCAATGTCTCTATCTCACTCCCTATTGTTTGCATACCAGGTCCTGCTTGCATCATTCTCTATCGCAGTATGATTTTCTACAACCTATGATCTTCTAATTGTCTAGAATTTTATAAATTAGCTCATGTATTCTGCGATGTGTCAAGTGTATAATTGCGAATTATGATAGCGCCGCGGTCAAGAAGTCCATTCTGATAACGATTTGCGGCATGTGCATTACTCATCTCATTCACTTTGAAGGCATCGAGTGAACTCCGCGTTTGTTTTTGCTACGACCTGCGGATTGTCACTCGATCAATTTTACTGCATAAATCATGGGAAAAGGACGCAATAAAAATAAAGAAAAGGATTCTTATTCCGGCCCTACTCGGAAAGGAAGAGGTGAGTAAGCATATCAATGATAATGTGACGTATTCAAAACAAGGTATTATATACCTGCTCTCATACATATTGTTCTTGCTTCACGTTGATAATTAACTTCCTATTCTTTTTTTTCACGCTACTGGCTCTATCATTTCCATTTTGTAGAATTGGCTACAAACGCAAATTCGGACAGAAAACGGATCATCCATCGCATTTCATTGCAGTAGATTATTGTTAAAAAGAAGCGATTTTGCACTTTCTTCGGCTCCAGCGAAGGTTTCGTAGATAACATCAGTGCGCGTGATTACCCACTTAAGGGCCGGGCATACTTTACGCGATTTCAGTTGCGACGCGATTTGGCAATTCGCCAGAAGTTTTCAGATCCAACACTAGCAAACTGCACATGCATAGTGTGTATAACTTACGTGGACTGATAAAATGCCCTATCTTCTGTACATTTAAAATGTGCTTACGGTGAGTTATAGATAGTTGGAATATTGCCAAATCGCGTCGCGACCTAAATCGCGTGAAGTATGCCCGGCCCTTTACCTGTTTGATTTGCCATCTCATCAAAGTTACAAAGCGAAATACAATGATATGAGAGAGTTATCAAAGACTAGACGTTCTGTATATACTAGGGTGAGTCAAAAGTAACGAGAACTTCGTATCTCCTCTTAAACCTATTCTCAAATTAGGTAGAATGTAAACAGGCAAATGCTCTAAACGGTATCCGATACGGCTTTTCTTCCTCTTTGCAGTCATAATTTTTCAACTAAATCACTTTGTAGTTGATGAAATATTTGCAGAAATTTTGACCAAAGCGTTTGCCGTTCAAATTCTATGGTTTTTTTTCAGACATGGCAAAATATTCTGGATTATGTTAATTTGAAACGGTAAGCGCTTCAATATTTTGCAGAATCAAGGTTTGATAATAAACTATTTTCGAAGCTCCCAATTTCGAAAGATTTTGTAAAGTTTGTAAAGTTTGATGCATTTTTGTTTTGAGCGATTTTTTGAAATTTTAGGGCTTTTGGAAAAATGATTTTAAAAAGCTTAAAATGCTAGTTTCGAAAGACTCAAGAGGTGATTTGCATTAAGCAGGACCTGCTCTTTCTTTAGATAATCGAATTCGTTTGGAATTCTCAAACTAAAAGTTTTGAGGATTAGCTAAACTCACTCAAAGCAAAAATGACGGGTTCAAAATTTGGGAAATTTTTTCGACAACTAAGAAGTCAACTGGGCCGTCGGCCTGGCTGCTGAAAAGAGAAGGAAAAGCTACGTTTGGTACAGTTTAGAATACTCCTCTATCAATATTCTACACAATTTGCTAAAAGTTCGAAAAGGTGCGCGAAAAGTTCTCATTACTTTTGACTCAACCTAATACATTCGAGAAGCCCTGTTTGTTAAGAGAGGAAGAAATGATCCGCAAATTATTTCCATGGTTATTTGGTTTTGAGTTTAACTCAATCGTTTCAGAAGATGACGGTAGTGAAAGCGATGCCGAATCGGTCTCAACGCATTTCAGCGTGGATGACGACATGAGGAGCGTACAAGGTGCTTTCTTTTGAACATCTATTTAATATGTGCATGGAGAATATTTTTCTAGGTGAAACTGGTGAAGACCTTGATGTTCCTGATTTTTTGGATAGCCTCAGCGAGCACATTGAAAACGCCAGCCATAAAAAGTAATCTCGATTTGCATGTAGTTCTCGCTTCAAATGGTACTTACAGTATATCCATACGGATGGCTGCATTGAAGCATCTCCAATTGGCCTTTTGTTCGCAGTATCTGCCGGATTTCATTACGAAATGGCGAATGACTCTGGTCGAACTTATCAGCAGAAATTTGCGCAAAACTGATGAGGAAATTGCTGTCTCAGCAGTCCTGCTTGCTTTGATGTCCCTACAATTAGGTATCAAAACTGGAAAATCATCACTCATCCCATAATCTTATTGTTAAGGTGAGGAAATGGGTTCCGATATCGAGGAGTGCCTGGCGACTCTACGTGCTCTTGTAACAGACCCTTCCAGAGCGGAGCAGCTACGCTCCCTTTGCGCCGTTTCCATTGCTGTTACCACTCATGTGGCTTCAGTCAGTGATGAATCTGTAGCTGCTAGTATAAAGGTACATCACATGCCCACTTTATTCCTCATATCATCGGCAGTTTTAGGCACTGAGATCCGTCTGGGCTACTTTGAAATCGACTGCGCATAGCACGCGACTTTACTCAACTGCTTTGGAAAGTTGGTGCTTATTGTTGCAGGTAAACCATCGTTTTCTTATAAATTTTCTTTTTATTTGAGCGGGTTGCATAATATAGTTTACAAGAGCATTGAGCCGCCAACTAAAGAATGCACTGTGCTCAAAATCCCAATTTGCAACATGCATGTCATGAGGAAGCTTAGAACCTAGACGTGCCATAGGCGGTTGTCCAGGTTAAATTATTGTTTCCTTTTATTGAAAGGAAACTGGGGTTAAGAAAAGCTTGAATCAAAAACGTCGAAGATTTGAGTAGACGGTGCCACCAATCAGGGGCGCACACTCGTTGAGACAAAATATAGAGTTCAATGCTGCTGATCACAGATAATTGCCAGAGTCCTCTTTGTTTGCTGATGTTAGCGTTCAGGATGCTGACGCAGCTACGTTAAACTCCGCTTTTGGCGAATTCTCAAAGCTTGCATTTTTCCTGGAAGCAGATCAGCTTGATATTCGGATAGCTACTGGAGAAGCACTTGCTTTTATTTACGAGCTTGGTTCGGAGACCAGGCCAAGCTTTCGGCTTCCAAATCATCAGCAAATAGTAGAGGTAAGTACGAATATGAACGCTAAACGGGGACAAAGCTGAGAGTTTTATTGCAGATTCTCGATGCTCTATGTAGTGAAAGTTCCAAAACAAAAGCGAAGAAGGACAAGAGAGCTCAGCGATTTACATTGAGGTCATCACTTTTGTGAATTCGAGCAAAGGTTCCAATCAAACGCGATACCTATCTTTTCAGGCAAGTGTATTCGAGCATAGTGCAGAGAGATACACCGTCTATAACCATAAAATTCAACAGAGAAGTACTTATTCTGGATTCATGTGCTTCGAAATTGCTCTACGACATTTGTTGTGAGGTAGGCAGTTTGTTCTCAAGCTAGCTTATAGTAAAAGGAGCAAAGTGATTTCATCTTCAACATAGTGCAGTATATAGCGGATTAGGGAAGATTTAGACACCGGCTGCGTCCGCTTTTGTTTTGTTTGGAAAACGTTCAGTTAATGGGCGACAATGGGCGCTATAGATACACATCCCAGAAATGAAAAACTCGGACTGCTAAAACTTTCTACCTAGAGGTTATCTAACATGCTGATTACGAATGTGGCCCTAGTTTTGCATGAAAGGATTTTCTGTGGGTACGGCAGGGAGTCATTCACGAAATTGGATGAAATTCGGTCTAGGAGATCTATTTGACATGCTGATCACGAATATCACTTTACCGTACGGTGTACGCTGGGAGTAAAAGTTGCAGACTTTCCCGAAACTTTGCCTGGGGATTTATTTAGCACGCTGAACGTGTATTTTATAAAGTTTTCGCACGGTAGCACTTTTTTGTTATGGTGGGCATACGGTAGCTGAGTCAAAACCCAAAATTTACTCAAAGCTTTACCTGGAGTTTTTGAGCAAGTTTACGAATATCATAGTTGCTCTTTGCAACGCTTAATCGTGGTTACGGTGATTTGCAGTGTACGAGTAGACACTTTTTCCCTTTTTGGTCAATATGGATTCTAAAAATTCATTTAAAGGCTTTATAATGCGAGAAGAGCACAATACTCGAGAGCACGTCAAATACCCCCCCCCCCATTCTCCCTATGTACAAAGCTCCAGGCAGGTATATGGTTTTGACCTCCTAACATATGCCTACCGTATCTCCATCTCCATGAAAATCCGAACACGCAAGGAGAATATGGATCAGATCTCTCCCCCCCTCCCCTAGATCAAATTCATCCACATTCGTGATTCTCATCCCTACCGTACACCCACCGTAACGGTACGGAGAGGTTCTTGCGCGGTAAAAGTGTGAGATTTGTGAGCAGCATGTCGAATAACCCTAGACCAGATTTCATCGGTATTCGTGATTTTGACCACCTACCATACACCTGCCGTAATCCACAAAAAGTTCTTCCATGCAATGCGAGTGTCATTTTCGTGATCAGCATGTCAAAGACCCCTCCGTCCTTCAAAGTTTTAGCAAATTCCGAGATTTTTCATTTTTGGGTTGCGTACTCTGGATTAGTTCCGTTCCGAATGTTTTTGTTCCAGCTCCTTCGCGGTGGTATTGTAAGGCAGTTGCAATACAATGAGCTACTGCGCGATCTTTTTGACTTGGGTCCGGTTCAGGAGGTGGATCCAGTGGAGAAGATCAGCAAGCTGGCCAGAGTAAGTATTCATGCTTCACCAGCTGTAGCACTGCATTCTGTTGTTTCAGATGGCAGCACTTGATGCAGCGTCCAAGCACAGAAATCAAATGCGCGGCAAACAAAGGGATAAACGAAATGTTGTGCTGTAGGCTATGTGACTAATAATTAGCTTCATATTGACTTAGATACCAGACTGGATGGGCACTTTTGATCCAGCCTCCACAACGAAATGCTTTTGATTTGGACTCCAGTCTGTGATTCATATGTGAGACCTCTTTTAGAAGTTCTTGGGTTTATACCATTTTAGCTGTTGTATCAGAAATCTCTTTTCGGATAGTATGTAAGTTTTACTGAGCGCTTTGACCCTTACCCCAAATTTACACCTTCATATTGATTAGAAGCGTAATTGTTAGAGTAGTGCGATTATCATTGTGAGGGGTTCGCTGATTCAGCTAGGCCTCGTCACTGGCGCTATTCCAGTATCCGGGCCCCAAAATTTTTTTGTCATGAATTTTGCTGAAACTTGGCCCAGGGACTTATTCGGCCCGCTGATGCCTACTACCATGTTGGTTTTGGACGGTAGCGTCATTATCTAGGGCCACGGTGGGTATACGGTAGGGGGTCAAAATCATGGAATTCGCTGCAACTTCTCACAGAGGGGTTATTCGACATGCTGATTAGACATGTCACACTTTCTCCGCCCGAAAACGCCTCCCTGCATGGCTGCGGTAGGTTTACGGTAGGGGTCAAAATCACAAAAAATGTATCTTCTCCCTGTGTTTTGCTTAGGCAAAAGCCGCAGCAGTTTGTGTAGCGCGCGGCGGTGGTCGCGTGTGCAAAGTTTCACGACGCCCTGATCGCCGTACATCCGTTTCAGGCAAAACTATGTTTTTCACCCGTTACCGTGTACCTACTGTAACCCGAGAAAATGACGCTACCGTACAAAACTATGATATTCGGCATCAGCAGGTCGAATAACCCTCCCCCCCCCCCTCCTGGGCCAAGTTTCAGCGAATTCCGTGATTTTGACCCCCTACCGTAACCCTAGAAAATGACGCTATCGTACAAAAACAATATGATATTCGGCACCAGCGTGTCGATTAACCCCTCTGTGTGAATTTACAGCGAATTTTGAGATTTTGACCCACTACCGTATACCCACCGTAACCCGAGAAAATGACGCTACGGTACAGATTCAATGTGATATTTGGCATTAGCGGGCCGAGTAAGTCCTGTGGGCCAAGTTTCAGCAAAATCCATGACAAAAAAATTTTGGGGCCCGGATACTGGAATAGCGCCCATTGATCCAATACTTAGGATTTTTCATTTTCTGGATGGAGCTATTTCTCCGTACCTACTCACTGACGACAAATATTCAAATTCATGTAGATATTCTGACACCTCACATTCGCAGCGCGTTTTATCCAACTGATTTGTTTATGCATATGGTTTTTTCTGTGAATAGGCGTTTGCAGCTTCCTGGTTATAGTCTAGTAGATTTGGAGAGCGACATAGTGTCGACAGTGATTGCGCCGAAACTATCATGGTTCGCAAGACTTGAGAATGAGCGCTGATACCATATATTACGGCAAGTGTTGTCGAAATCGGACAATTTTCATTGCACTTCGACACCCCTTAGGCCCCGGTCAGACTTCACGCGACTTATCGTCGCGATCTAATCGCCAAGATTTCCATTCATTTTCATTTCACATTCAAAAAGTTCGGGCTGGAAAAGTATCACAACCGAATGCAAGTTGATCGGCAAATGATCTTGTAACAGTTGTCTCGTCGCGATTCAGTCGCGACGATCAAATCGCGTGAAGTCTGCCCGGGGCCTTAGGCCGTCATAAATCAAATATGCTAGACTATACGCTGCGAAAACCTCTTTTATGGATTTACTCTCTCACCTCTAGCTTGTATCCTTCATTATCAGTAATCTATCTATCTGTGTGACTATTGAGATACTAGTTTGGAATATAGTCGTGTGTATATAAGCACTGCCACTATCTTCCCAGAACAGACTTTCATCCCGGTTTCTTTCTGTATAAGATATAGTCGACTATTCTGTCGAAAGGCTAGAAATAAAAGTTTTTCTATGTACATTGTTACGCAACAGTCATATTTTACGCTGCATTGCGTACTACTGGATATGTTGAATTGCTCAGCAAAAATAATTTCCACTTAGTATTTTGATTAATTCTGGATTGACTGCTTCGTATTCATTCCATGGATGAGAGGTGCATGCTGATAGCCTGAAAAGGTTACCTCCAAGAAAACGTAATTTGAGCAAAAGTATTTGCTTCAAGAATACTCCATAATTGCGTCTAAATCCATCACTTGATGTATGCTGGAATGCCACGACTTGGCAATACTCTAGTCCACACGGAAAATAGCACATTTTATTAACACACAAAAGCTGTATACACCAAGCATTTATGATCTGCAAGTGTTGGGTTTGAGGAGATCTGGCAAATGGCCAAATCCCGTGGCGATGAAATCGCTAGAGATATGCTCAGGGCCTATGGCTTATCTTGAAAAGCCACAGTCACCTACGATCTTTTCCCAATCAACAATGTCGCTCATATCAACTTCAGTTTCATTTGCCCCACCTGTAAAATACTGTTTCCTGATCCAGTGCCAAAAGTGCGATTGCATCAACTTTTTGTATTTCCTTTGCCTTACATTCTAAGCAGTTTTATTCTGCCTTTCAAAGCAGAGCATGTGAAGGACTGGAAGAATTCAGCGATGGTAAGTAGAGGGTTATCTTAATTGAACTCCGATGTTGATTTAAATCAGTGTCTACCACTTCTAAACTAGTACGGAATGTACAACGTACGATATATAACAGTCGTAATTATCCAAAAGTAGTAAACTCGTATTGCTTTTGCGAAATAATTCTTGGAATTAGATGCGACTCAGAGGCTCTGATAATTTTACACTTTCTACAAAAAAATTCGGAAAAGCAGATGTTGTTGTGTAGCGTCTACCCTATTTCTTTACATTTGTGCTCCGAAAGAATCGCGGAAACTTTGGTAGAAGATAGTCACTATCTCTGTTGAAAACTTCAATAGTATAACGGGAAAATAGGGTTCGAAGGCCACAGATGTGTGTGCAAGAGAACTGGCTTGGAAAATGTCTACGTCGAAAGATTACTCATCAAGTAAACTCGCTCAAATTCTGCTGGGGAAAGAGTATTCGAGAAGAGTGGTGAGTAAAGGAGTGTTCCCCTTATCTGAGAATATCCGAGTCAAAGTTCCGAAGAAAGACGTTAGGAAAACAATAACACTTCCTTTTTTATGGAGAAACGTCATGACGCCGGACCATTCGCAGATAAAATTCGCGTAAACTAATGACATATTGTAGGAAGGCTTCTAGGGGAATTCCAGAATTGAAGGTGAGGGGAAGTTCAAGTGTGGGATAAATTCTATAACAGCCTTACAAGGAAAAATGGCGAGAACCAGTTATTTCACCAGTAAACCCCGTAGTAATGGAATCATCATCTACTTGGGCTCATCTTCCCATATGTGATGAATAATGAAGCAAAAAAGGCAACGGGTACCTTGAATTCTTTTTCTGTCTACCGTAGTTCGTTGTTTCCGTTTTTCTATTACTTCTACAAACGATTTTATGTGCTAAGACCTTGGAAAAGGCTGACTTCTGAAAATAATCTGTGCGACCTAGATGCAAACTATCTCAACCAACTGGATGCTCCTCATCTAAGTGATTAAAACAATTCTCTTCAGATTTACTGATGATTACCAAACAACATAACAACAACAATCAAAATCAACAGACTGACTTTCCTTTTTCTAAAAATCAGTATTTGCATTTTTTTCGCAACTGCATGTACCACAAGATTGCTCATTGCTAGGCTCAGCTGCGACTGTCACCTTTTTCGGCTTCTGAAATAAGAGTGATAAGATCAAGTGGTGCCTGTATGTTCAAAAACTTACGCGTTTAACGCCCAAATCTGTTCTTCCAGTATTCAAACCTTCCAGAAGCAAGCATGCTTTGCATATTTTTTGACTTGATATATATCCGCATCTAAAAATTCTGCCTCATCACAGAATTCACAAATAAAATGAATGAAAAAACCTAGTGCAATTCGTCAACGTTGGCATAGATACTTCTTCTTTTACTACCATAAGCTCTCCAGATTTGATGAGACCCAGAATACATTCAGGTCGCATTCGCTCCAAATCTTTTACAAATGATCTGAAAAACTTTAAGGTTATTCATATACGTAGACGAAGTCAAGAGCTCAAAAAAAAAGGCTCATGAGATCTTAGTTTCACCAAAAGATAGTTCTACAACTACAGCGCACAGTAAAGGGTTTGTTATTTGAAATAGATAATTACCTCGAATATGCACGATACGAGTCAGGAGCATATATGCATTCCGTGTAAAAATAATCCAATTTGTTTAGCCGCGCATACATCACGATATCTTTCTCGAAGCAGTACTGTAAAAAAGATTAAAAGCAAAAACCCAACATTATCAGTCTATGAATTAATTGTAGGTACTCAGTGACAACGAGATGATGAGCAGCTTTGAGCTTCTAACAATGAGCTTTGAAAAACGCTTCCAGAAATCAGCGCGAAAAACATTTTCGTAACTAATTGTAAGAAGCAGATACCTTTAGCGGCTTTACTCGTGGGAGATCACCTTCTTCGCCAGTTATGATATTGGTACACCGTTGAAGTCTTGCGATATCACCTCGTAACACATTCATCAAAACGGTTTCTGCCATATCATCTGCATTATGTCCGGTGACTAACTTGGTTGCGCCAACTTTGTAAGCACCTCTAAACACTGGAATGACTCCTTGTCACAAGAAAAAGATTCATTTTTGTGATTCGAGCAGATCGATAAGGTATTATGCACATTTGTATGCCTCACATATTTTCTTACAGAATTTGTTAGCACAGAAAACCACCTAGCAAAAAGCTAAGGGGAAAACTAGTTTAATGGAAAAAATAAGCTGATATGCTCAACATTTTGCGCAAAACAACCGTACAGCATAGTCAAGTATTCATCCCTCGTAAGAACAACGAATTCTCAAGTACCTGTCCAGCGCTTGACGTCGGAACACTCCGCAGAAAGTGCAGTTGTTCTTTTTTCCTATTTTTGCAACAATCTCATCCATTGTCCAACCATATAGATCTTTATAGCTGAGTACCGTAAGAGGTAAACAATATTCGATTCGATTTCTTTCAACTGCCTGTTACGGAATTTGCATGATAAAAAGTTTAGAAACAGAAGTTCAAAATGCACCTTCAAGGAGTCATCGCGATATCCTTTAATCCCTTCATCAATCGATATCAATATCAAATCTAAGCCATAATCATATCGTTCGTTCAGAGTCTGAAAAGCATACGGAAGATCTATGAAATGAGGGAAACGAAGGATTATCAGAGGTCCTATGCAGAAAAATCGTATTAGATGCGCATCAAATAATTTTCACCTTCATAACATAAGCTAACACTGTGGAGTCCTTTCCACCGGATGCACCGATGGCCACTCGCTCTCCGCGACGAAACAGATCTGTGGAAATTATCGTTTCGTGAACATGCTACAAATCAGTACAGCAGGTTAATTCTAAGCCGCGAAAGATTGACGATACCTGCTCAAACCCTTTGGTGAAGCATTTCGCACATAATGGTGCTTCATCAAGTGCACGTTTCACAACGGCTTTCGACGTACATGCTTCTGACGAACACTGCGGTGGCGGCATGCGGATTACCCTAAACGTAAAGAAGTATGGTTTGACTAACATTAGCCACTATCCGACATTGAATATTACGCGCGATTTGATGCATATTCCAATAAAGATTGGAAATACTAGTTATTCCATTGAAGACTGGAAATACTAGTCAATCTGAAACTTTCTTGCGTTTCCTTAACCCTTTCATAATCCACCTCAGAGTGACAAATCTATCGGGTGCGGAAAAAGTACCCGCTCCAAAATAATCCAGAAATTAGGATGATTTTTGGGGTTTTTTTTTTATTCAACATGAATGCCAAGAGAAAAACACATATTAGTTCCACAAAACTTCGAACTCAGAAACCTGGAAATCTTCGCACGGTTTTTCCCTATTCACAGCCTATACCGATATCAATCTATACCAATCTTTCAAAGCATGACTCACGGAAACTTCATCGTTTTTGATAAGAATATAAACCCTTTAGTGCTTGTGAAAGGCAGAAGTGACTGATATATTTCAAAACTGGTCAGTCTGAAAGTGCACTAGTAAGTAATCGTGGATACTCTCATGATAAAACTGCTGCGGCGCATAGGATAAGATTTAAGTATATGACACTGATTTTCAAGGAGATCGTTCTCTAGCATGCAGACGAGACTAAAAGTTTCGCTCATCGTACTTGCTCACTGCTTACAAAAGTACTGGAGTGCACAGCATAATTTGAGTCCAACTTGTAAGGCAAGAACAGACTACTTTAAAGCCTTTGCGAGTGTTTTCGCACTCCGTTTGAACTCTGACTTTCTTCATTGGGCTGCAATACCGAATCATTCATAAAAAGGATAGGATGCCGACGAAGAGGTTATGAATATGCAAGTGCTCTTATTCAACCACACGCAAATACGCGCCGCATCATCGTAATCCTTATTGGATTACATCCATTTAAAAAGGAAGGGGAAGGATCCAAGAAACTCAAAATAATTCGATCTCAATGGTCTCGGTTATTTGAATTGGGAATTGGGAAACCACAACTTTAGACTAATAAAATGTTTAGGAGGCAAATTGAGAGACGGTACTTCTCCGCCCCTGTAAAAGAATGCATGTGAAAAAAATAATGCGCTTTCTAAACATGCTCCGAAAGCTTTTACGATAGGCAGTTTCCGTGGAAAAAAACTCTTGCCGTATTTAATCGCGCAAAATTACGTCTTCTTCGAGGCCTCGTAATTGTCGACTAGTGCGGCACAATAATGTAAAAAATCATACATGATTTGTTGGAAAAGAAGCTTATGCTCTACTTCAAAAAAGGTCACAATTCGCGATTTTCATAAAAATATTCATTTTCTGTTAAAACACCATTGAAAATAAAGATTTTTCAAGAAGATCGCCAACCAAGATGTGATAAGGTGATCGAGAAATAAAAAAAATGCTCCAAGCGTAAGCTTTGCCGTAAAAGTTGTTTTATAAAGGCAATGCTCTACTAAACATACTAAATTTTCCTTAGGTGCTCTTTTGCGAGATATAGTGTCCATGAACTCAACAACGGCACTCTCGGAATGACCTGATAAAGTAAAATGGAATGATAAGTAGTTTTTAAGGCGCAGACTTATAAGGCTGCTGCATAAGTTCTATCCGATCTGAGATTTCGGGTTCAAATGTCATAACTTCCTTGCAAGACTTTTTTTAGATGATCTTAGTCTTGTGATGTGTTGAGTAGTTCTTTGGCTATCAAAGAAATATTAAGACTTGCGCAAAAACCCTGTTAATGATGAAGCGAGAACTTAAAAACTTCACATATTAGTTGATCATGGATAGATAGAAAAATTTTCGTAGATTATTTTGCTACTTGGAATAGATCATGTTTTTGGTGCCAAGAGATTTTCTTGACCGAACAAAAAAGAAGCCGCTTTTTGACCTCGCTTCAGCACACGTGTGCATGCCTACTTACGAATTGTTAAAATTTTACACTTGACGCGAGCGGTGAGAAGGAATTGGTGGATGGCCCAGCTAGCTCTTGCTTTATTCTAGCATCTCCACTTCTGAACTCATCGACTGCCTCTATTCGCAGAAAATTATTGCTTTGAAACATCTACAAAAGATGAATGTTCGACAATATTTGCAGGCAAGACGTTTTCTTCATGAAATCGAGCATGTGCATACATTAGCCTCTTACACCCTTATTTGGCAACCAATGAAAGGACTTGACTTAAACGGCGCATTGTGGAGATTTTTTGCAACAACATATCTCTCATTGTCAGATGAGAAAGTACCTTCGGCTGATTGGGGATCTTAGGCCTGCAATCTGTTGGACTGGTTAATTGATCGAAATTTGATATTTATTAGAAATAGCAGAAAAGAGCTTCCTAATAATGCCAGCAGTATCGCACTAAATGTAAAATTCTCTTCGAACGGTTGCTTCAAATAAAAGGCAGAAAAATCGGACAGTACTTATGCAGCAGCCTAGTACTTCGACTTCGACCTTATTTTCTGAACTATATAAGCGGGTTGCAAGCTTTGACTCGAGCTTTGGTGAGCAACATTGACGGACCAGAAGAACGACCGTGAAAATGCGATCGAAATGGTTGGTCGATTTTCTAGCGAAAATTTGATTCTTTAGTGTACTAAAATGATGCTGATACTTCGAAGACCAAACTGAATTCGTAAAAAATTTCTGCCACCCCTTCGCCTTTCTGTAAAAAAGTGTTATAAGGTTACGAAAAAATTTTAGCCTCTCAAAAACCGTGCTGGCCTACTATGGTGCGATCGAATATGATGCGATCTTGACATTTTGCAGTGTGAATCTTACCAACGTAAGATAATTGCAGAGAATTCAGCTTCATCGTTACAGCCTACGAAACAAACAAACAGAAACGCAGTTCAAACCGCAATGGGAAATGTACATAATATCGATTGTGGTTATTTTCCATACACTCATCACCCGTTCAACCGTAAATGAAGGCGATCATTGACCTGAAGCTGCGCTATCTTGGGTAAATGCTTTTATTCCGCTAAAAACTGAAGGCACCACGGGCAGCACAGACTGTAATGCCTTTGAAAAATAAGGTTTCAATGATTACTGATACAAAATTGTAGTTGCTTCCAGTGCCTTGTATACAAGAACTTTCAGTCTTCGCTTCTAGTGATAACTAGCTGCACCTTTATGTGGCGGCGCTCTTCTTAAGCATCCCTCTAACTAAGCTATAATCTACATGTTACACCGGATAATAAGTCTTGGACCACATTTAAAAAGCGACTATCACTAGCTTTATTCTTATCTGAACCATTCATACGTAAGCAAACACAGTGAAGTAGACCAGGGCCTGGCACCAGCTGGCACGGGGCAAGCTGGATATCGTTTTTGGGGCAAAAAGCAAAGGGGGTTTCGTTTTTGTGGGCGAAGACACGTCAAAAATTGGCGACCTTTTTTTCGTTTTTTAGTCGACGTTTCGTTTTTGGGGGTAGAGGGGATATCGTTGAGCATCAAAGGGGACTTCGTAAAATTTTGGGAAAGTCAAAGGGAACTTCGTTTTGAAAATTTCCTGGTGCCAGCTCGTGCCGAGCCCTGAAGTAGACTGTATATGCTTGAGGCATACTGTGTAACCAAGGCATGATACTTTGGCATCGTTCTTTGCAAAGAAAACGTCAATCATAAAGTGACCGAGGCAATCATATATGGTCTCCTTTCTCTACTTTGGTGGTTGCTGGAAAGATTACTGCTGTGCCCTGCAGTGTCAATGCTTTCTTATGCTATTTATGAGAAGTCTCGGAGAGGAGAAAGTGTATAGGGTTCGAAAAATCGTGATGATGGCGTGGCGCAACACGCACGCACTTCTGACACCGCAATTTTTTACTTTTCATCTCTACTCGACTTATGATTTTAGATACTGGAAGTGACTGAGCTGAGCGTTGAAGTGATGCTTTTTAATGATTGTTTTACGCTCCTGTGGGTGCAAACACCGCAGTCATGTCTAACAATTTTATGAAAGACCTACACAGTCCTAACGGAGGAGGGGGAGGGAATGTCTTCAAGTTTTGAGTAAGAATAGAAATTCTCATTTCAAGGTCCTATTTTTCAAAGGAATGGACGATCGTAGGTCGAGTGGATTCTTTGCTTAATATAGTATGCTCGCAACGCCGAGATGGTGTAGTGAAATTTGCGCGTAACAGATAGCCACGCCAGTGATGTCGACATTTTGCGCACAAGTTGCCGGCATTACAAACATAGCTATATGTCTGTTTCACGCACAAATCTTGAGGAAATATGTTGTCACCGCCGGCAGTACATTAACACACTACGACAAGTCATTTTCGATGAAATTCAGACCAGACCATTTTGCAATGTCAAGATTATGGCCTACTGATAGGTCTTATTCGAGACTGGTGATATTTCAGGAAGAATTCAATATACAGAAGTTCGGCCGTTTTCGGAACCGAAATGAAAAACCACTAGGACCCAGGTGAGAACTGAATTTTCACTTACCTTTGCTACAACAGATGTGGCCCTTAATTCCGATTAGCAACGATGGAATGCAGCAAAGGTGAGCTAGGATTACAGAATTACTTAGCGAATCTGTCCCTGCAACTCTACACTGAGATGAACAACTAGTACTTTCACCAATGCTAAGAAATTCTGCTCAGAGAAGCCTAAGTAGAAGTTCTAGCTGTTATTATTCAGAAACAACCATTTTTGTCTGAGGATCCTCAAAAATCAATCTTGCGACAGTATTAGAACAGATGATGCTGAATATAGAAGGTCCAGCTATGTGACTTGAAAGTGTTTAGAAAGATAATAGTTCATTACTAAAAATCTGTGGTACAAACTTCTGATGTACAATGCTAAAGAATCAGCAGACTGATGCTTGGAATAATGGGAATAAGTTATAGAATATCTAGCTTAGAGAATTTCACGGAATGAAGCCACAGTAGCTTTCCAAGAATGCACATTACTGAATATTCCACAGTTCCTCTAAAGAGAGTACCAGACGAGCACGATCACAAGCATGACAACATGAATAATTGAAATAATCAGCAGAAAAAAGTAGGGTAAGTGTCACCCTGAATATAGACAGTATCAGAGAATAAGCAGCAACCTTCGAGGACTAACGAATATTATTGAAAGTGCAATCACACCGCTACGTCTGAGTGTGTCATTTGCCGTATTGCAGTAAAGTCGACAAGAAAATGATGCATAAACAGCGTGCACACTATGTGCAAAAAGTGCTGTTGTTCAAGCTGGATCGCCTGCGACGTAATAGAATTACTTCCATGCTGGAATATATGAATCCACTACTAAGGTTCCGGTGTATTCGAAGCTGATGTAGTTTTCAAGCCCAGCACAAACAGCAGGAATGGACAGCCATCGGACATGAGACGAACTGTGGGCGCAAAATGATTCAACAACTTCGTCGACATATCACTGTGAGGGAATATGTATAGAAGACCACCGGTGACAGTTACAACTCCTATAATGTTCCACTTGTACGCTAAACACTAATAAGAACGAAAACTTGAAGACGAGAAGAAATCAAACCTGCGGCGTCTTTTTCTGTTAAATATCTAACCAACGGTCGTATATCATCAAGTTGCTTCCCTACGGCTATCATAAGGCTGAGCTGCTTACTAGATGAGTTCGTCAGCCTTTCCAAAAGGCCTTCTTGGCCGGTCAAAGCCAGTCTATAAGCTCAGACTTTTTGCTCGTTGTTACAAGGAAGAACAAGAAAAATCATTTCACCTCTGGGTGACATGCAACTTCACTGCATTCCCATCATCGTCGCGCAATAGCTTCTGAATTAGTCTTTCCGTACCTCCAATTCTGTACAATCTGATACTATACTCTGTCTTCTTCAAAAGGACCTAAATTAAAAAGTCAAGTTTTACTGACAAATGTTAATTTCGCTCAAAGCTTACCTGCCCCTGCCAAGTAGTGGCATACTCTTCATCTAACTCCTCGAAAGACTTGACCACAGGCTTGGGAGACCCTGGAGGAGTTCGGGGACCTCCCGGAGGAGATTTTGTAGCTCGTCGTTTTCTCCCGAAGACACTACCGTTACTGTCTTTAGTGGTGTCGTCTCTACAAGTTTTCAACTTACAATGTAAAAGACGGTTCGACAATCAAGCGCTAACGGATTATTTTCGCAACCCTTACTTGGCAAAGTCGACCATTATACAACGATCCCTTCCACCTAATGGGAAGTTCTTCATGGCTCGGCAAGCGTCAGTTGCCGCGTTAGTATCCGCAAATCGTATGTAAGCAAACTCAGCACCGTCCTTGAATTTGGAAATAGGAAATAATATAGGTTCCAACTGATGCAGAATTTACAATAACAATCGTCTATCCCACGTCACTGACCTCATATTCAAGGTTCTCAATGGGACCGTACCGATCGAATTCCTTTGCAAGAACGTCGGCACTTGTCCAAGAACCGAGCCCACCAACCCAGAGACGACGAGAAACCTTTAACGATTTACGAACAGTCATGGTTTATTTTAACACATATTCGAGCACCATCACTTTCACGAGGGATTGGTAGTCAAAACAAAGTTTTTATGGAACATACCTGACTCTTGCCGTATCCAATCTTGCATCGAACTGTACCAGGACGGATCGCACGATCGTGTTCCCGATGTTTGGCTTCCATTGCTTGCTCCAAAGTCTGAACACGTTTTGCTAATTCAGGAACTTGCTGAGTTTAGTGCACAGATGATGTTTAGACATTCAAATTTGACTGTTCTAACTATATGCAAATCCACTGTGTCTGACATAGGCAAAAGATACGCTTCACCATAATTTCAGCTATTTGATCATATTGTTGCCATTCTATTGCTTCTGAATGGCGCCATGCTTATCTACTTCTGTGTGATGTTCCCACATGCACGAAGTTACTATAGTTTCTGCCGTGCCGCATTGAAGTCGCTTCCTAAGCAGCACGGTATATATTTGATACTAGTTGGCAAACCCGGCTCCGCCCGGCCCTGTCGATAACATATTTGTAATCAGCATGCTCGATTACCCCCCCCCCCTGTGCCAACTCCCAGCCCCGTAGCTCAAATTTTGCAAAAAATCGATAAAATCGATATCGATCGATAACGAAAAGTAGCCTATGAGCCCCGAAGTGTGTGTGTGCCAAGTTTGGTCCAAATCGGTTCAGAAATAAAAATTTCTATTTTGCACATACGTACAGACATACAGACAGACATTCAGCTTTATAGATAAGATATGCGCGTGCCTCGACCCCGACAGGATTGAGAATAAGTATGGCGTGACCATAAGCGTACATAATCCGCAGTTGAAAAATATGCTTCAATCTGGTCCTTCCTATATCCCTAACCAGTTATGCAAACTTAAGCGTATCGCTGACCTGGAACATCACAAATGCATACGCAGCATCAGTATTGGCGGGAGTTTTGATATCGATATCCTCAATCTTTCCGTATCTTTCGAACACCTACAAATTGGCACAGTTTAATTTCGTCAAACAAGCCAGTGATCACAGATTTATAAACAGAATATATATTTACGATTGCGGGACCAGAACGGATGTTCAGGTAAAATTATGGAAGGTCAAAATTTTCAAAAATCTTCTCCGCTTTTCCGCACTGCAGCACCCTTTTCAGGATACAGAAGATCGCAGTCACCTGCTATCAACTCAAGCTATTCAATCACTTCAAAGATTTTCCTTGATGAGGGTTTAGTGGAAAATCGCTGATAGCACAAAACTACCTTTCGAATCTCGTATTCTCTAATGTCCGACGGCATGTTTCCTACAAAAAGGGTTCTGGTTGCATCTGCATCATCTTCTTTCAGCCTCCATTGTGGTGGCTCCTTTGGTCGAGCTCTACGTTCCGGGGAACGACGTCCATTTCGTTCTTGCTTCAAAATATGTATGCGGGAAAATTCATTATCATCAGAATAATATAATATTTAGTGGTGAAGTAAGTAGTCTATACTAGCAAAATCATTAGAAGAAATTGATTTTGAGTCATAAACAGCTTTCAAATTGGAGGGTCAAGAAAATGTGATTAACAGCGTACTATGGATCCTTTTTGGAGGATCAAAATCCAAAAAAATTTTACAGACATGCAAGAAAAGCCAAAGTTCCGCTTGACACGTTTCGGAACGGTGCTGGACATGGTGCAGTACGCGGCTTTGAGGGATCTTTATAACATTCACAAGAGGTTCTCATTTGGATTAGGGTTATCAAGTCAAAGGCCTAAGCTTCTCCTTCTCGAAAAAGTGAAAAAGTGTGTAGAGCTGTGCCCCGATCTTTGTTTAGGAAATATGAGGACAGATTGAACAACAGTTGCAACGGAGTGCGGCAACGCGAACGATGCGTGCGACGTCGCAACTTTTCTTTGCTTTGATATTGAAAAGAAAAACCATAGTTTTGATAGTGATGTGTACCGTGTACAACACAGATACTTTTGGATATATTCGAAACTGAGTTCTCGTTCCTATCTCTCAAGAAAGCACAGAAGCCCTTCTCAAGCGACAAAATTTAAACACTTCGAATTCACTCACAACCTTAGGTGTGGAGCTTATCTGATATGCTGATTACAGACATAGCACACAGTCTACGAAATAAGGTCCCTTTGTTGGCTAACGGCTGAAACTAAAGTCTTTTTCGCCGCGCGCGATTACGCGGTCCGAAACGTGTTAATACCAGTGCGTACTGAGGGAGGAGGGGGGAGGAGAAGCGGGAGGATGGGCGCCCACCCCCCAAAAATGGGTTTTGAAATTCTGGAATGATACCTACATGAGTTGTAAAAATGTGCAAATGACTTGTTCATACTTGTAAATAATTAAAATAATTTTTAAAATCCTTTAAAAATTCAATTGGGAAGCATACCAAAATTTTCGGATCGCGTGGCTGATCCCACGCCCCTTCATCAAAAAGAAATTTTTGGCGCGCCTCTTCCCCCCCCCCGCCGAACGAAAATCCTGGGTACGCCACTGCTTGATACACAGAACCTCCCTCCCCCCTCCCGGCCTCCCGTTGCGGGCAGAACGGGTACCGTGTAGGACAAATCTCGACAAAAGCTATCATCGGTTCCTAACCATAACTACTGCGCTTACGGATGTACAAGATTCTAGCATTGCGCAGCATAACAGCGTTTTGAAAATTTTGTGTAATCATACCTGCAGTGCTCGATTGAACCGATCGGGAATATATTTCCCCTCCTGATCACGAAGAATTCCAGCTGGATCACACAACACGCGCTTACCAAGAGCTTTCTTCAGACGGTCCATAATACTGTACCTGTAAGACAAGAACCATTCCGTTTCTGATCACCAGCATTCGAAGCATAGCTTCTCAAAACTACTGGAAAATCCTGCAGAATGCGCCTCAACTAAGCATTGACCAGTACCGATTGCAAAGTAAATTTTATGTCGTCAAACCATACCTCACTTTTCTTGCACAGTCCCTCCGCTCAAAGTTCACATATGCCAGTCTCTCGTCATCACCGGGATTACGCACAACTTTGATCTAAACAAGAGTTTTGAAACCAAGATTACCAGAGCATTGTTTTTCATTAAAACGTTTCCCTTCACAGAGGATGCTACGGTATGACACATGCTGGTGGCAGATGAGTAGTCTGGCCAGTATGCAGAGAAAGTTACATCATCAAAGAAATAGTAGCAATGAGCTTACCATAGAAAGCAATGATGAGCTTGATATGCTTGACAATCGGATGTTTTCTAACACTTCTTTTGCTCAATGATGCGAAAAAATGCAATCAATTCATCGTTTTCCAATTTATGTAGACTTTAGCGTCCCTAATGTATAATTTGAAATTCACGTCCATGGCCGATATGCCTGCTTTGCACATAAAAGGCAGGAAATTTCGGATGCTTGCCACGCATCCGCTATCATTCAGTGTACTTGTTCATATGTTCCGACAGAAAAGTCCTCACCTCTATGGAACAAAAAAGCTAGCAACTCAAAACATATGATGGGAAAGAAAAAGAGGAACCGAGCGGAAACGACTTGAAATTGATTGGCTTTCCAGGTCACTACATACAGCTATTGTAAATGAAGAGCATTGTAAATTGCTCAGAAACATTATAAAATGGAAAAGCAACTGCGAAGGGATGCTACTGACCTCGAAGGGGGCAAACTTTCTGAATTCAGCGGTTAGTATTTCCTTTATTTCATCCCTCTCCAGTTTATCGTCAAAACCAGAGATCCTCAAATTCATGTATTCCTCAGGTGAATGGCTTCCGAATCGTTCCCTGGAAAGATTTTGAATATTGAATATGGTAACGTTTCCTAGCTGCAGATGAGAAAATACTCAAACAAAAGAGTTCATATGGCGTGACTCAATACCTGTAGAACGCCGACAAGCCATCACTAGTACTGCGAGCGGTAGAACGACCACGAGTTTCCTCAGAGCTGTCAGACCGATATCGGCTCATTACAGCTGTGAAACAGTAACAGTAATGATGCAGTAATTAAGTGGAAAATGTACGATTCCGAATAGCATGCAGTTCAAAATCCCTGACAGTGAGAATAGGCAGCAGCAAGAATAACAAGCAACCCGTCATTTCTTCTTCAGCTAAACGCACCATCCGAAAATAAGAAACCAGTCAGCAGCGATCGCGTGAAACTTTTAGTAATTGAGTTTCATTAGAAAATACAACCTCAACTAAAACTATTCCAGAAACGACACAGCATCAAAATCGACCACGACTGCGAGCAATTAACATGCAGCCAGCTCGCAGCCGCTGCGCGGCTCCGCATGTTGCGCGTCCTCATCGGAGCATGATATGGCCATTGAGCGCGAGTGTCATGCGGCTATTGGTGACAGCTGCACTGTCACTTAACTCCACCTGTCCCATCCCGATATTCACATAGAAGATAAGTCTTGGCCATACCTCACGCGATTTCAGTCGCCACGTGATCTGGCAGTTTGCCAAATGTGTCTTCAAACCCAACACTGGCAGATTGCAAATGCATAGTTTATGCAACTATAGGGCACAAAAATCGTGACGATGGCGCGACCGCGCGCGACACACCCACCGCCCAGCAACCGCTTTTTTTGGTTTTCATCTAAGCTTAGGTGTTTTTCTGCTCACGCATAATAGTATTCAGACAATGGAAGCGACTGAGCTGAGCGTTGAGGTCATGCCTCTTTGTATGAGTGTTTTAAGCTCCTATGGGCGCAAAGCCCGCAGTCAAATCTGTCGTCACGATTTCAAAAATGACCGATACTGTAGACTGATAATAAGCCCTATCTTCTCCACATTCAGAATGCTCGCACGATGAGTTATGGACAATTGGAGTATTGCCAAATCGCGTGAGGTACGGCGAAGACTGTAGAACCGAAAAAGGGAAGAAATTTCTGGTCACCATAACTTGACCTTGACATAGAAATCATTTCAGCAACAGAATGGAGAGGCGCTTCCAAATGAGAATATTATGAAGATTCATGAAGAAGCGGGTAGAGGCTAAACCCAGACAACCGCATTTTAGCGAGGCATGCGCGAGTTGTTATCCAGCTCCGGCGACAAAGATGCTTGACCGCTGCATTTTCGCCGCTTCACACATGAAACCACCACTTTCGTCAGGCTAGCGTATAGCGGTGTTTGGGCGCAGCTGCAAAAACACTTATTTGGCAATAGTTTCTCAGAGTTATATCTATGTATGCAAATAAGACGAAGCGAAAGAAGTGGGAGTTTCCTTTCGAACCATATAAATTCACTGCTAATAGATTTTGTATTAAGAGCAATGCTGCTCGATTACTAACTAAAGATCTGCCATATCTTATTTAGCCGCATTTACCGAAAGATGATAGTTTGACAAATTTTTGGTAAGCTGTTGGAATGGTTTTGCTTCCCACATTTGTGCTTAAAAGTTCAGCTTTCCACAATACAGAATGTATTGGGTTGTTACCTATGTCTTGTTAACACATTGACGACCGCGCCATTTTGTGCAAAACTTCCACTAACGTCCTTCGCGCATTTGGCCCGTGCATATGCGCGTATGCACGAAAACATTATCTGGGAGTCTTTTTGACCTTTATTCATGAAACATGCGAGCTTTATTCAGAGACTGTATACCACAGAGTGTTACCAGGACTTACACAAATCAACGTTCTTGCATCGATTTCCCCTCCAATAACCCCTCCAAGGGCTATATCTGAGGAATCCCTCCTCGAGAAAAGCGTTGTAATACCAGGTGTTTTTTGCTTGATTCATCCTTGTTTGCTTTCAAAACAGCTATACAGAGTTCCCACCAGGGTCAAACGTGCTGATGCGATCCGGGGCCCTCATTTACGACCCACCCCCTAAAGGTACCCATCCGTACGATTTCCCCCCCCCCCCTCTCCCCCTCCCTCCTCCACTTCCTTTTGTGGTAACCTGCTTAAACGAATGTCAATTCCAAAAGATGCCTGCCAATGGACTTCAGTCAAAATTATAGGTCACAGAAAGATAACTACTTACGAATTGGGAGATAGTGCAAGTAATGCTTCACCACGCATAAAACAAATAATTCTACGTAGATTGGTTAAGTAGTAAAATTTTACAAATTGGCTATGCTTATTATGGGAAAATATGGATGGAAAGGACATCATCTGACAAAGCAGAACATCGATTTTGTTTTGAATGGTATTTAAGCTGTACTCTACCTATAAAAATGAAATAAAATAACAACCAAGAAAAATTCAGCAAAACGGAACGGTTCTTTAGTCATTATGATTGACTACTTTATAATAACTCCTTTTCTAGTGAAGATTAATAAACTTTTCTGTTGTTTATGAATGTTCGGCATAATCCTTTCATGGTCCAGTAGTACCGAAGAATATAGACTATGGTTTTGGAAGTTAGAACGTAGACTTTAGTGACAGTCTCGTGTTCTATCCCCGTACGCGAAAGTATTTATTTGCAGGGAGAAAAAACGGTATCTTTGAGGCGTAAAAAACGTCCTCGACTAAAAAGCTTACTTTCTATCTATTGCACAGATTTTTCTGCGAAAAAAAAACAGTTTTAGCGCCTTACAGAACGATGTCAAAAACGTGCATGTGCACGGTATTTTGAAAATTCTTAACTAAGATCAAGAAAAGGCTGAGAGGCTGTAATGAAAAGGCTGTGTAGTATTGTGCCCAGGCTATCCATGGAAAAAGTTTCAGCCATTGAGGAGCAGTGAGCTCGAAAAAATCTAGATGCGACTCTCGCAAATTTAGATGCGATCCTAAAAAGCAGAAATTGGGATTTTTGAGCTTGAAATTTTGTAACTCACCGGAGAAGTTCTAAAACTGCCTAAAATTTTTATGATAGAAAGTAGAAGGATGGCCTCGTAATATAGCAAAATTGCAGCAAGCAGACCTCCATAGCGGAGAAAAAATTTAGATGCGACCCAGATACGACCCCCCTTCTTCCATTTTTTGTTGTCACATATACAATTTTTAAAAAATCCACAGGCTATGAAATATAACCAGATCCTGCACATTTGTAGCAGAGCATCTCCAAAGTCAGGTAAATTGTGTGGGCCCTTAAAGGACATAGCAAAAAAGTTTTAAAAATTATCGATGGTCATTGCTGATTGAGCTGAGCGCTTTTGTTGAGAGTGTGAGACTTCAGTGATGCTTCGGAACCAGGATTTCTAGGCCAATTGGTACATTTAACATTCTTGCCACTCATACATGCCTTTGAAATCTTCGATCATATTTGTGGCCAGCAAGTTGGATACCCGTCTGCGATACCTTTTTTGCAGCGAGAAAAATGCTTTTTAAAGGCAGTAGCTCGGCAGATTTTGCATTTCCATCTTTTTGCATGCTTTGGGCCTTCTCGACCCGTAGATCCCGAATCTGAGCTTTAAAAGGGATGAAAAGGCCTTTTTCGGGGCGTTTTTTTCAATTTCCAAAAGGCAGCTCGGATGGGAATTTTCAGGAAAGTCGGGAGGCCCTGGCACGAAGACCCTGCTGCCTGTAATTTTGGCTTTGTATAGCATGCACAATGCGGGAAAGCGGTTGGGGGGTCCCGCGCCGTCTAGCGGAGAATACTCGTCCGAACAAGGTGTTAGGGGAGCGAAAGGAGGAAGGGGAGAGGCGCTTGCGCCGCCCCCTGGCTTGCAGAGTTCACATTTTCGGCGCGGAGTTGCTGTTTTGGTTCACTTGGAGGGCCTCCTATCCATCTGTGTCAAAATCTGAGGTAGGTCAATCTGCCGAGCCGCTGCCTTTAAGAGTAGAGAATGTTTGTAGGGAAGCTTATTTCCTACATTCCACACTTTTTTGATTCGGACCACCCTTTCCGACCCCCCCAACCTACCGCCGGTGCCCTCTTTACGACCCCCGTTGCGACACTCGCATCACATGGTTGACCCTGGTTCCCACCTTCTCGGAAAGACGTAATAATTAGCATGTATTTACTACATCAAAAATGGAGTGCTGAAAAGCTGCCGCGATGCCTTGTGTTCTTCAAGACAGTTAGGCCAACAGTAGTACTACTGCATAGAAGTTGCATTAGAACTTTTCGATTACATCTAAAAAACTAGCGTGCATATGCGAGGATGCACGAAAATGCTAAACGGGAGTTAGGGCATGCATACATGCGGATGCACAAGGTCGTCAACGTGTTAACTTTAACTTCTTACGAGGATAAGGTACATTTCATAAGTTTAATAAGGCTCCAGGACACCATTCGATAGAACAAAGCAAGCTCTACAAGATGGTTCGCAAAAGTTCGCACTAGCTTCAACCCGACGTAAGCATGCATACGATATCTGAGTCGTACCGAAGGGTCAAAAAATTGGAGTAATTTATATCTTTGTTCAAAAAATCCTACGAATTGCCAACTTATTCACACGAATTGCACACTGCCTCATACATAGGTATATATATACGTGCCATTGCTATATTTTTTCCTCGTCTGGAAATCGACAAAACGAAAAATTTCTTGTTTTTACAGGAACGAAGCTATGCTGTTACTATTCATGTAGTTGTATACTATAAGCCCTCAATTTTCGGCTTTTCACAAGTCCTAGTTTTCGAAAAATACCGAAGTTAGCTTTTCCACTCGGGTGTTCAATGCTAAACTCGGTATATTTAGAAAGCTAGGGCTTGTAGAAAGCTGAAATTTGTTATACTTCTAAGGGTTTGTGGTAAGCAATTACATGAGTGAAAACGGCAAGTTTCTTTTTTGTAGAAACAAGAAAATTTTCGTTTTCTCGATTTCTAGATGGGGAAAAAAGCAACGGCACACATGAGTTATGATGTAGTAGTGTGCAGTCTGTGTGATTAAGTTGGAAATCCGTAGAATCTTTTCTGAACAAAGATATGAATTTCCCTAATTGAGCCTTCAGTATGATTCAGATACCGGATGCAAATACGGTGGGTCGAAGCTGGTGCGAACTTTTCACATTATCTTATAGAGCTTGCTGGTCTTTTGCTCTGTCGAATGGTACCCTGGAGCCCTATCAAAATTATGAAGTTTACGACTTATCGTCGTAAGAAGTTAAGTTGTACAAGACTTATGTAACAACCTAATACGATTTGTAACAATCGTTTAGGTCAATTTGGAGTAGCGAGCGTCCGCCTCACGACAGTTCGCGCTGTTTGACACACCATGCTTGATCCACTTGATCCAATTCACTGCGATGTTGGTCAGAAATGACCAATAGCGAAGTCAAATGGTTAAGAATAATTCAAGTGGATTAATGGCGCGTGCTTTTCGTAATTGCAGTACATCATGTCATCGGGTTAAACCCTTGTCTGCATCTCCTCATTCTCTTCGATTTCTAGTTGAAATTGTCAACAAAGTCTTCGGTGAAGCGGCGCGCTGCTTAATGTCATCCAACTGAAACGAACTGTGATCACTGTTTGTGTCCGATGAGTCCATCGCCGCATTGTCTCTCGAGTTACCAATCTAACCTTCGCAAAAAAGGAGACAGGCAAACTCCCAACTACGGGAATGTCGGTACATTCTCTGAGATTATAAGATCACGATTTTATTGTTTAGAGGTAGTCTTAAGCTTCAGTAGCGCAAGGAGTTATTTTTTCTGATGGCGAGTGAAAGGGAAGACTGTTTGCGCGCATTCTGGAAAGGGATCATTTTTTAGAATGTTGAAAGTGTTTACATGAATCCCTGAAGTTATGCAATATATTTCTACCCATAAATAGTTGGAAGTTTGACTTGTAAAGAGTTAAGTTGGTCTTGTGTAAGGTTTTTCGTGAAGCTGTAGTCACGCGGCTGTCTCTCGAGTTACCCATCTAATAATAAGTTCGCGAAAAAGGATACAGGAAAGCTCCCAGCTATGGAAATGTCTAAACATTCTTTGAGACATGTACATGTATGTAAGTCAAAAATTTTTAAACCATTTTTGGAGAGCTTGGAGTCTCCATCACACCTCTTCAGTCGCGAAAAATGTACTTGGCACTTAGTCCAGCAAGAAAAAAATTATCGGATCGTAGTCGCATCAACACCTTGTCGACCTTAATAAAAATTTTACTATCCTCTCAATCATGAACTGCTTACATAAGAAAGAAAAAGACCGTTTAGTTCAAGTGTTAAGAAAGCATTGTTCTAATCTGTAGATAATCACTCTCTTATACATTATGGAATAGGGTTCAGGAGATAAAGAATCTCTCTTGTTGAATGATCTATGAAAAAGTCGCTTTTAATATTAATGTGCTTTTCAGAATTCAGATGTCGCAATTTGCTTCTTTGCTCCTGCTCAGTCGTTAAATAAAAGCGATGGCAATGCAAATATGTTGAGAGACGGCTTGAATTACCATTTCCGGAATAACGCAAGAATGCCCTAGGTAATCGTAAACGATTTGAGTTAATGCCTATCTCCTTTGATGTTCCATATAGTCATTCTGTGCAAGCTTTTTGTCAACGTATTCTCCGTCACTCTGCATGTGATTTTGCTTCTCACAATTACCTGCACTCCATCGCTCAAATGCGGAGGCTTCGACGAGGTGGGTGAGCTCAGTCCGAGAAGTACTAGGTTTGATGAATTAATTGAGAAGCAAGTAAGTTAAAGGCTTAGCTCGTCTTTTTTATTGTTAGATGTTCTCAGCTACAATCAAACGCCTCGATAGATGCCAAATAAGGATAAACAAACATGAAGTCGGTCGATCACAAAGAATTGTATATGCGCATAAAAAGATGGAAAACCCGTTCTAATTACAAAAACTGAGATTTGCTGAGGAACACATCCATCTCGATTATTATTCGCCAATTATATGGGTCCTTTCTCCCAAATGTTTTGATTTCTGAGAGAAAAATACGAGAAGCTACTTTGCAAGATAGGCTTTTCCTTGTTTGTTCGAGTTGATGTGGACTGAAGATAGATGAGGGAGAGAATACTAATTTGCTGTATGGATTGCCTTGGATCTATCGACCTAAAATAGTCTACATCTATAAAAGTGCCACATTCCTTTGACAACACAAAACACTCGCTTACTTAATGAACTTAAATAATTGTCTTAAAAATATCAGCTTTTGCAGGGCTTCTCAAAGGTAATTTCCAATCACTTTTGCTTTCTAATGTGTATCAATATCTAACTGCTCTAAATCAATGGTCGCCATCAAGTAATTTTTTTTATAATCAATAGTATTAAACAAACCAACTTCTAAAACAAAATGAAGCATAAGCGGATCCTGTTAATTCTTCGTTCTCCCAAACTCGCTCCTAAATGTTGTTATCATAGGTTGTGAAAGAGAAAGATTGAATTTGCCGTTAATTTTAGACGTGAGCTACCACTTTTTCGGAGAAGGAGAGAAGAAAGCAAGCCTTTAGAGATTTTGCGTATCAACACACCTTCTGAAAATTTTGGGAACTATCCAGAAAGTTCAACAAGTTTGACTTGGAACAGAGAAGAAAGGAAGGCATGACGTCAGTCATGACTCTCGAAAATTCCTCGAGGTCAATCTAAGAAAAAAAGGCTATGAACTGAAAATTTACTATGAGCGACTAACTTTCAATCTTATAAAGATATGTGACGTTTCTTTTTGTCACCCATTTCCCATCTATGTACAGGCGATACAGGACGCAATGTTTTAATCTAGCGTAAAAAGCTGGTTTAACAACTGCCAAATAAATTGAAATTCAAAAAAAAAACTTTCAAAGCATTTTGCAATTCTCTGCTCGAATGTGATCTACTCAAAGAAATATTTTTAGCTTTTCTACTCGCAAAACATGGGCGATGTGGTGGCAGTGATACTTCGAGTAATTACTAAATTCGTGCCCATATTAGTTCTTCGCAATCATACTGGCGTGATTCAAGTGGACAGGGACAGTTTCGTAAGTCACCTTGAATATTTGGTGATCGATGTGGTCCTGAAATATTTATCTCAAATTTTGTGTTTGCAGCCCTTGGCCACATTGACAAATGCTGCCGAATGGTATACCAACTATGTAATAATTTTGTCAGCTTTGGTCTTTGGTGCAGATCGGGCGGTGATGGCGGTTTCGATAAAATCGTATGCCTGGGTAAGTATAGTTAATGAAATATATAAAATTCAAAAAATCGTGACGACAAATTTTACTGCGGACTGTCCGCCCACAGTAGCATAAAACGCTCATACAAGAAGGTATCATCTCAACGTTCAGCTCAGTCACTTTCAGTGTCTAAATATTATCACATGTAAGCAATAAAACCATTCGACTACAAATGAAAACCAAAAAACGCTATTTCCGGAAGTGGCGTGCGGTCGCGCGCGGTCGCGTCATCCATGATTTTTCGAATGTCGTATACACTATGACTCTACGAGAAATTAGGGGAAGTCTGATGCTAAATTGGAACTTTTTAGTCATGCAACAGAGTGTTCAAGATCTGCCTTGTCGTTCTGACTTGGCTTGTTCCACTGGCTTGGGTGTTGCCGATGCTGGACCCTTGTTGTCGTTCACAATATTTCGACGAGCAAATTGATCTTGTTGGAATGGAGCGACATGAGTTTCGTTGCATCTTTGATAAAATCACTTCATTCAGACTTCCTTAGAAATCCTTCAGAAGCCATTTTGTTGAATAATTTCTTTTGATTACTATCTCCAATTCCAGGCCGATTCCATCTATGATGCTATTGACATGCTGTTCGAAACACTGTTTTACGTGCCTGTATTGTGCATGTTGAATGGATTCACAATGATCATGCTGTACAGTCAATATAACACCATAAAAAAGCGGCACGATCTGAAATTCAACTTGGGTTAGCAGTCCAGCCCTCGATTCTTTTACGAGTATCTGTTCAGAGCAATATCGTCTTCCCACTGTGGAAGAAGTGTACATCAGATGCGGAGGTCCTGGACCAGTCGCTTTCCTTTCTTCCAAGCAAGAAAAGGAAAAGCGAGAGCGTAAGTTCAAGAGAGAGCTTCATAGAAATCAACTTATACATGTCCTAGTGTACAGAAAGCTCACAAATTAGTAGTAACATATAGTAAAAGAATAGTGATAAATAATAAATAAAATAAAATTAGTCGAAAAAGTCGCCGAACTCCAGTGGAGAAATGAGTCAATGAATGAGCACACTGACAAGGGAACCGTGTCGAGTCGAAGTGGCCTTTCCAGATGAGACCCATACTGCTTTGAAGAGCATCAATCGATGATTCCAAATCTGCTTTCCAAATCTGCCAAGCACCTCTGGGCGCTGAGTTATGCTCGTTTTTCAGGTCGAAAAATTGAACACAAAACTGAAGCAAAATCGCCCAAATATGCTCAAATGGTCCAGTGTCAAGTATCAGAGCTGTTTATGCAATGGATACATTTTATTTATTATGCTAATACTTAACATTGCTTTATCAGAGCGCTGGAAAGATTGTAATTATCAATTTTACCTAAATTCTGCATTCATTTTTCGTTCCGAAGAACGGTCATAACTCGGCGTCCAGAGGCGCTTGGCAGATTTGGAAAGCAGATTTGGAATCACCGCTTAATACTCTTCAAAGCAGTATGGGTCTCATTTGGAAAGGCCACTTCGACTCGACACGGTTCCCTTGTGAGTAATCTACCGTAGCCCTAAGTACTGTACCCAAACGGGCACTTACAGGGAGCGTCCAGGCAGAATGACTTCTATTTTTTTTGTCTTATCCAGGCCTTTTCATGTCGCTGATTCCAAATGTAGCACTAACCCGTAAATCCCTCAAAAAACCCCATTGTGACAATCTTGTAAGAACTGTGGACGAATGCTCCTAATGATGTTCTTGTCGAAAGCAAGCATTAACAGGTTGACATCTCGTTCTGCGCTCTTTTACGTTGCCATCTTTACGCGGAAGTGTTTTCGGCAACATTAGAACACTACCTCAATCCTCAAATCTATTAGAATCATAGCAGAATAAGGTTATCATCTAAATAGCTTTTTTGCTATTTGAAATCTGCTCAAAAAACCAAAAATATAGAAAAGGTGACTTGTTCCCTAGTTCTTATTTGTCAAAGATGTCACAAGTTACTACCATCCGAATATGTTCAGACCGAATGCTGCAGCGATTAGACGTGGAGCTCTCATTTGCAATGATTGCAATCATCGATCAACAGATTGACTTCTTTGCTGTGCTTTTTTACACACTCTACTGGGCTGGCTACTCTCGTGAGTCTCTTTGAAAGTTACAAAGTGCTATATTCGGGCAGAAATAGATATAGTTTGATAGATGGAATTAGACAAACTCTTGAGGGTTGCTGCTTGAAGCTTATTCGAGCAAATCCAAATAACTGAGGTTTTTGGTCCTAATGAGAAGCATTAACTGATTCGTAACTGAAATCCAGCACTAAACGGCAGCCTAGGCCATGCTTTCTGATGTATCCGAGGATGGTGAGGTTGATTTAGTTTACTGTTTGGGAAAGAGAGGCGAATTTGTCAGCACTTGAGAACAAAATGAGCTGCCGCTGGAGCTATGGTTTAGATAACAGTCAGGCCTCCCATTTCATATACACTGAAGAAACCAAGTCAAAATCTATCTGTTCGCTATCTTGATTGGACGGTGCCTAATATACTTGGGTAATTCGATAATTTTTTTAATAATTTATTCGATAATTCGAATGAATGAATATCGAATAAATTCGAAAATAAAAAATCTCGAATAAACGAATATCGAATAAATTCGGAAAATCAAAAATATCGAATGAATGAATTTCGAATAAATTCGGAAAATCAAAAATATCGAATGAATGAATTTCGAATAAATTCGGAAAATCAAAAATATCGAATGAATGAATATCGAATATATTCGAACATTGGAAGTCGAATTTCGAATAAATATTCGAATGATTTATCGAATATCTAGAGCAACCATATCTCAAATTTGCCGACATATCTGGCTCAATACATTACATCATCGAGTACATTCGAATACGAATTCGAATAAACATTCGAATAAAACATTCGAATAAAATCTATTCGAAACCTCGTTTCTTGATTATTCGAGTTTTCGAATAATATTCGAAACCTCGTTTTTTGATTATTCGAGATTTCTAATAATATTCGAAATATTATTCGATTTTCGAATTTTATTCGAAACCCTGTTTTTTGATTATTCGAGTTTCGAATATTATTCGAAAATGGAAGAATTCGAAAATCGAATTTCGAATACGAATATATTCGAATGTTTTATTCGAATGATCGAATTTCTATTCGATTCGGACCCAAGTATAATGCCTAAGGGCGAGAATGTATTACAGAGACGCTAACCCTCAAAAGTGCGAGTCTTTTAACACATTCACGACAATACGACCCCCCCCCGGTGGGTCGTACGTGTCCTGCCGTTTCGGCCAATGCGATCCACCGGTGGGTCGTAAGATTCCTGAAGCTCTAGCTTTGCCTGTAGCGATGGAAATCTGCAGGGTTTTGGCACATGATTGGGGACACCTTGGCGAAGCTCCAGCCAGAGTGGTCCGGGTTCGGGATACTGTAAAGTAATGTTGCGGTAGGTATACGGTAGACAGATGTAAGGCACAGACTTTTAGCTCAAATTCTTCGCAAAATGATGCTGTTTCTGGAGAATCAAGTTTACATGTAAGAGTAATACGGGGCGGGCAAGAGGCTGACGTTAGCCCACCAAAAAATTATCGATTTTATTGATTTTATTGATTTTTGCACATTCTAGAAAGCGAGTTTTGCACATATAGGTTTTGTAGCATGCTGATTACGAAATGATAGTCTCAAGTTTTCATACCACCTTCTTACATCAGTTTTTTGATTTCTACGAAAATTCTACCGTACTGCTACCGTAGCTCGACTGTGGGGCAGTAGTGAACAAGGTGGACACTATAAACGTAATCAATCACCACGTGAAACAACTTCAAAACACAATTTTTCATGGAAATCCATGGTGCTGGTTTCGTACAGGATGACTACCGTAACCTTACCGTATAACGCCAGAAACTGAAATAAATTGTCTTTTGATAATCAGTACCTTCGATTACCCCTCAAAAAAAATTCTCGGGGACATGTTTTGAACTTTTTCCAAAAAGACTACCATTTTGGACAATACAACCCACGGGTGGGTCGCAATTTTGACGAAGCGAAAAAGGTTCTGGTTCGAAATGGCAGTAATCGAAAAATCGGCCTTGTCGTGAATGTGTTAGAAGTAGTTTAGCGAATGACGAGTTCCACACGACATATCGGTTGAATGAGCCAAAAATCAGCCACCTAACAGAACAGAGTGAATAGATTTGTTTTTTAAAGAGATTATTTATGTTAGTTTCTCCTAGCAGCAAGTTATTCCGTTTCTCTCATAACCTTCAAAAGATATCTGCAACAGCCCTCAAAATATGTTATCAGTGTGACTAATGGTGATTTTGTGTACCACCTTGCCTTTGCAAGATGCATTAAAATTGTAACAATTACCGCAGGTTTCAAATTTTGAATTCCAAAGTGTTAAAGGCACCGTCCACCCAGATTCTCGTCTTCCAGGTTTTTGTCGTTTCAGGGCCTCTCATGTCCCTGACTCCGAATATGAAGTCGAGAATCCGCGAAAACCCCGACAATCCCCGTTCCGGAGAACCCACAGGCCGGCTTTCCGGAACGGCATTGGATGGGCGCGCACAAATGGGCGGACATGGATAGGAGAGGGCGTGCATGAATGGGGGTCCTCGTGCATCTTCGTTATTCCGAAGCGATTTTCTCGTTCCGAAGCGACATTTTGCACTGCGAGCTGGGCATTGGCTTGATAGGAGGCCCTACTATCATATGCTGCCGAAAGCTCAAGACCCTCAACTTAGCGTGAACGGTGCCTTCAAATGTTTCAAAACTCGGTACATTTAGGAATCTTGAGCTCTTCAAAGTGATACATTGAGTTACTACCTGTGTTCTATCGAGAAAGAGAACAAATGTAGTCAGATGCGTCTTTTCTGCTTAACAGTTCCCATATGTTCATGCCTTCTACGGAGAAAATCCATAAACTTTCACTTGTTGAGAGTCATGATCATAACATAGTTCCTGTTTGCTCTTTCTTCCAGTAAACAGCTACAGTTCTTCGACTATCATTTTCTGTATGCAGTCGCTGTCAGATTTACTACGACAAGCTTATGTTGTTATATGTAACAGTTATATGCAATACTGCTATATGTGTCCCAAACATTGTAGTTTGTTACTAACCCTCTCGTCTGATAACCTTCAACGTCTCTAGGTAGCACATTGTTGAGCTGGCTATCAAAGCTAAGGCCAGCTCAACAATTTGCTACCTAGAGACATTGAAGGTTATCACGAGAGAGTTAATAGCATTGGATTTGAATCACTTATCGCATACGGCATGAACTTCCAGTCCAACAAATTGCAAATCAGCTGCCAATTCGAAAAAGTCTAAAACATCTATGACTCTGCGGAGGGATGTCAGACCTGCTAGCTTTGGTAATCAACTTTCTCCATGCTTATAGGATAAATTAGGAACTAATCAGACTTTGATGATTATGGAAAAAACCGCTAACACAAGCTACATCTCGTCTCTTCCAAGCTAAAGATTTCATGAAGCGAAAAGCTCACACAAGAATTAAAAGTTTCAATCAACCTGCTAACAAGATTTTTAGCTTACTAGCGACCCTAAGGGCCGCTTGCAAGTGGGTTGGGGCAATACAATTTAGCCGTATGATTGTCAAGACATTTACACCTACGTTTTATACCTTTCAGTTGTGGGCAACACGAAACTGATTAATCAATGACTTTTGACTCTCCTCTAAATATAAGAATCTCATTGTTGATAGTCGATATCTTTTAAGTCCCTTCTAAAAATTTTCTTTGGGCCAAATTTTTCCACCAACCTTCACTGAGAGTCACCAAGCAGTCGATTCTCAGAACAACGATGTAGTCTACAATACCTCAGCTAAACTGAAAACATACTTTAGTGTCCGAAAAATTTCGGCAGCAAAAACAAGCATTGTTCTCATGCCCTGCGTGTTGCTTACAGACCACTTTTTTGAATAAACCCTGCTCCGCGTACCGCCTACAGAGCGACATACGTAAGAGCTGCCCTACGATTGTCCAGAACGGTATTTCACGAGAAAAAGCTTTCTTACGGGTTTTCTACAGAGTTATAACCTGAGAAAGTACTGTCCTCTGAACAACAATAAATGATATTACATTACATTCTGGGATAAATCTGCCACGCCCCCTGCACACTAATATTGCGAGGAAGCGGTATGGGCTGCTTACAGAAGAAAGAAACTGCCCGCGAACGGTGATCAGTCATTAGAAGGGCCCTATGGGCCGCTTACAGATCCTTACTTTGAAGAGTAACTGCCCTGTGGGCTGCCTACGAACCGATATTTTTCAAAAAAAACTGCACATGAAAAAGAAGCCTATGAGCCGCTTGCGGTCCTTCACTTCGAAAAGAGGTTGCCCTATGGGCCGCGCATAGACCGATATTTTAAGAAGGAATTGCTCTTAAAATCTTCAAATTAACCTTTAAAAAATGCCCAAAGAGCCGCTTGGACTACATTTTCAAGAAACAACCGCTCTGTGTATACCACAAGCTAATATTTTGAGAACAAGAGAAGCTCTGAGGCTGCTTAAGACATATCTTTACGTCCTAACTAATGCATCAAAAAATAACAGCCCTACGCTCCACTGTAGACCAGTAACTGTAGGAAGAACATGCCCTATGAGCCACTGAAAGACCAATGTGTTAAGAGGTTACAATCCCTATAGACCGATGTTTATAAAAAAATAATTGCCCTATAAGAAGCTTATGTACCGGTTCAGAAAGTACACAAACCCCTCCCCTGACCCCCAACAAACCCATACTTGAGAAAAAACTGCGCTAAGGCCGCCCTACAGACCGATATTCGGAGAAAAAGCTACCTTACAACCATTCTCCCCCCCCCCCCTCCTTCCCCCACGGACCAATAATTATGAGAAGGCGCTGTCCTATAGGAACCAGCCCGATATCCTAAAATTCTATTACCCTAGAACCCCTACAAACTGTACTGCCGTACGAAGCGCTCACATATGATGTGCTCTATGGAGCCAAAGACCGAAGTTCTGATCGAAGAAAATGGAGCTATCAGCTACTTACAATTAGATACCTACACAACGGTATTTCGAGGAAGTGCCCTTGAAATCCATACAAATCGATATTCTGTGATAAAACTGCTTTACTGGCCTCTTACAGACCAAAATTCAAAAAGAAATGCCATATGAGATTCTACAGACCGATATTTGGAGGGAAAAAACTGCCTTATGGGCTTGGAAGAAGCCGCCCTATGGGGGGGAGGGGTGGTTGCAAACCGATATCTTGTGAAAAAATGCCCATGGGCCTCTTGCAGGCCATTATCTTGGTAAGGAACTGCTTTATGAGCCGCTTACAGACCGGTATATAAAAAACATCTTGAAAAAAATTGCCTCAAGAGCCGCTCATAGATCAATATTTGAAAAAGAACCGCTCTGCGAGTCCCTTATAAACAAGTATTTGTGATTTTCCAGTATCCAAACAAAAAAATAATAATGAATCGCTCACGATATTCACGTTCATGCAAAGCAACTTTCAAAGGGACTACCCTATGCGCCGCATACAGACCGACTGTTCTAGGAGATGCTCTGGCCGCTTATAGATCAGCATCTGAGAAATAATTTTGCCATATGCGAAGCTTATGGAACGATAATTGAATGATTTGTAGAAAAAACTCGCTACGTGAAGCTTACAGATGCCGATCAATACTATTAACAGAACTGCCTTACGAGCCCCTACAAATCAAGAAAGTGTCCTATGAACAACTACATTTATTGAAAGATCTACCCAATGGACAGCTAATAGACCAGAGTTGTAAGAAATGATTGCCCTTTGAGCCTTAGAGACCTATAAAAGTCGCTCTACGGGCCGTTTACCAACTTTTATTTCGAGAAGAACAAAAAACTGTTCTCATCAGTCCTCACCAATTATGAGCAACCATGAACTTTGACGAATTACGGGCTGCCAAGAACTTTAGCAGGAAGATTAGAGTGTGAACAGTTGAAGCGTAAACGTTGAGAAACTACTACAGCATGTTTACGCAAGATACCGAGTTCCCAAGTCATACATCCGAGTACAAATTTGCGAAAGAGGGGGGGGGATACTGTTAGCAACCTTACGAGAGTGTCGGCCCCTTCCCGACTATAGCCTTTTTGCACTCAAGAACCGCACCCCTTTTGGACGCCTTCCTCGAAGACAGTCGATATTTACCACCCCCTGTACTCCTACGAAAACACGCTAGCCTTGTAGACAATCTGCACCCTCCGCACCCTCGGCAATCACTCGCCTCATTCCGCAACTTGTCAACATGTAAGTGCAAAACCTTGCCATTCTTTATTATAGAATGATCGGACACTATTTTTGGGAGCAGTGTATGCTTTCATTGGCTGAGAATTTCAAAGTTTAAGGGAAGATTGACAATCCTTTTGATAGCAAATCTATTGAAGGCCTTCATCATGTACCTACAGATCTGTGAAACTTGTCTGAATAAGAGCCAGATAGAGTTAACTACTGTTAAACAGTTGATTACTGTTCGGTACATTTCGGGACACATTATATATGCTTCAATAAGCTACCGTAATAAGTTTGCAAAAATAAGAAGTTGATAGAGATGTTGATTACAAAAACGGCTTTAAGTAGTTCAATTTTATTGAGCTATGAGGTCAAGTTTCCAAAATTTTGTTTATATAAAAGAAAAACAAAACAAATGACCGTTTGAAGTTTCCCCCAAAAGTCAGCTACTCATTCACTTTTTAGGCCAAGAAGTAAATTATGATAACATATCTGTGTCACGTAAATCTGAACAATCGAATTTTGTCTAAAAAAGTGAGGAATACCAAGCAACAGTATGGGAGATTTTTATATCATTTCGTCAAGCGGGTTGATATGTACAATTTATTCCAATTAGATCTTTTGGGCTTCCATTTTATTCTTTAGAACTTTCAGACTTTCGTAAGTATGGAATTTTTCCAAGTAATGCATAAGCACTCTTCAGAATCTTATAGTGGATAAATAATGCTGAAAAATGGTAATTATTCCACAGCGTAATTGCGTAGCCCTCAAATTGTTCCATAGAATTTTGTAGACAGACTATGATGTGGTCAATCGGCCAGACAATTTTAACCTCTAATGTGCTATTTATAAAATGCTTATAGATTTTATCGACATCGATGGAACGATTTTTCTGGAAAGCTACAGCATTCTCTTCGAGTTCGGAAACATCATAAGCCCTTACATTCTGCTATGTTTTTTCCCGGACATACGAAGAGAAGTGTTTCGTCACATCAGACCTCATTGCAGAAGCCATGAAGACGACGTTGAAGAGGGATGAAATGGTGCTACGGAGAGATAGCATATTCTGTAGACGCTGTACTTAAAAATACATTGTATGTATTTTTGACGTGATTCTGCACAGATGTATAAATAAACATATAGGATCGGTTCGAATGGGCAAGCGCGCTTCACCTACCCCCTTCTCAAAATAAATCGCGAAATTCTCAAACAAGCTTAATAAATGTGCTTGTGACTTGTTTTCATTTTTAAACATCCATCTGACAAGATTTGAGGGTAGTTATAAGGGAAAAAAGAAGTAATCTGTAGAGCGAAATAAACTGCAGGCTTACTTGGATCAAGAAAAGCAACCTTATCTGTAAAAATTTTCTCCGAGGTTTTAGGCTCACAAGAATTTCTGTCGCACTTCCCCCCCCCCCCCCCTTTACAAAAAGTTCTTGGGCAATGCTATATAAAAGGAAATGGAGATAGATAGGAAATATATTCGTCAAAAAACAAACCATGTCATCAAAAGGCTGAACTCTACCTTTTTGACTTTTATTATGATGTGTTTCGTCTTTTTTTTGTGTGAGTGTACAGTTCGGGCTTTCACCGGGTCTTCTGTAAGGAAGAAGATCTCGGGAGAACTACAAATAAGTTAACTTTTATTTCGATGTAGTACCTGATTTCTGCAAAAATGATGCCTAATTAGTTATGAATAAAGCTGAACCTGGACGGCAAGAAATTGTCAGAAAATGAACTTTTGATAGTGTTAACAAGTAAGGGACTTCCCGACAATCATGCGGCTATCACATCACGCAATAACCCGTTGTTTGTCTCTTCAACTACTGCGAATACCAGTTTGGATCGCTGGTCGCGGAGGAAAACGCGCAACATCAATGAAGCGAACAGTTGAGTGTTGTTCTGGTAAACAAGCCCCATCACCCCACACGTCGATTTGCATCTGCAGTCAAGTAGTGAGATTTATCTCTAACCATGACCGCTGCATAGCGGGGCACCTCGTTGTCCCGTTGTCGCTAGCGCCACCGACGTAACGGTTTCCGTGTGGGGCGTTGTTCGATTGCCAACTGGAGTATTAATGTGCGTGTGTCAACTGGTATGATAGCCGGTTCTCAATCTGACTATATAAGGCGGCGCTTCTGAGCTATGACATCCAAGCCAGCGGCCATGGATTTGGACGCTCGCATCAAGGCGTATCGCTTCGTTGCCTATGCGGCAGTTACCTTCTCCGTTGTTGCTGTCGTTTCCGTATTCGTCACCCTTCCTATGGTGTACAATTATGTGCACAATGTGAAACGACAGGTGCACAATGAAGTCAACTTTTGCAAGGTGAGTTCTAAGCTTCTTGATCTTCCGCAATGAAGCTATTTGGGTATTCTTCTAAAAGAGCCCCTAATCTTCTTCCTTACAGGGATCGGCAAAAGACATCTGGACAGAAGTTCACTCCATCAAGGACGTGCCTGCCTCCAACAGAACAGCTCGTCAAACCTACAACCAAGGCGGTGGTGTCGGTGCAGGCGGCGGCAGTGTCGGCGGAGGCGGCGGCGGTGGTGCCAACTACGGAGGCTCTATTGCAGGTGGCGGTGGCGGCGGAGGCAGCTGCGAAGGCTGTTGCCTCCCAGGACCCCCTGGACCTGGAGGTACTCCTGGAAGACCGGGTAGACCCGGAAAGCCTGGAGCTCCCGGTATGCCTGGAAACCCTGGAAGAGCCTCTGCTGCCGTTTGCGAACCTGTGACTGCACCTCCCTGCCAGCCTTGCCCCGCTGGTCCTCCTGGACCTGCTGGAGCACCTGGAGCACCGGGACAACCGGGACCAGATGGACAACCAGGAAGCAATGCCGGAGCTGCTGAACCTGGACCTCCTGGGCCTCCTGGGCCACCTGGAGCACCTGGTAACGATGGAGCACCCGGAGCGCCTGGAGCTCCTGGAGCACCAGGACAAAGCGAAGGAGGAGGACCTGGCGCCCCAGGCCCTCAGGGACCACCCGGACCTGCCGGTCCACCCGGAAGCGATGGAGCACCAGGAGTTGGTGGAGTTGGTCCTCCAGGACCTAAGGGACCACCTGGACCAGCCGGTCAACCCGGATCTGCTGGAAATCCTGGAGCACCTGGAGCTCCTGGACACGCTGGAAGTGCTGGAGAAAGAGGAATCTGTCCCAAGTACTGTGCCATCGACGGTGGAGTTTTCTTTGAGGACGGAACTCGGCGCTAAAGCGCTACTCATCTTTGCTGCAAAAGTGCTGCTGATTTACAATACCTCATAGAAATAAAGTAGTTAACTGCATTTGTGTGATACAATCTACCTTCTCAATGTATGAAAGAAAAGAATTGAACAGCAATCAAACTTCTCAGGTCAAAGGTCTTGAAATAAGATGTACTCATAAGCTTCGAGTCATTCAGGTAGCAAATTTATCAGGGCCTTGAAAATCATTCCGCACAGCGCAAGAAATATTTGCATGTCATCTATGAACATATTAGGTAGGTTCAAAAGTTTTGTTAGTTTCTTGAAATGACCCACAAATCCCGTAAATTAAACAAACATTTTAAATCGCATTTGACGCAGAATTTTTTCCGCTTTCCACCTCGTCCTTGATATGATTAATTCATAAAATGTTGAGATAATTTCTAGAATATATAACCCTTCGTTTTCACCATGGCCAACTTTCGTTAGTTTTCGAAATGTTTATTGATACTTCTGGAGAGTTTTGATAGCCAGCAGATAGGGCAAACAAGTGGAGCATTTTTTTGTAGCTTTGTGACTTATCTTTCATAATTTCTAAAATATATTCTTAGAAGTGACCAATTTTATATTTGGTCTATCTGAATCTCGTAGAATATAGAAGGGCAAAATATTCAGGAGCCATCCGATGCAAATTTTTTTCCTCTTGTCAATAGTTGTCTTTTTTTGACAAGACACGCGAAATTTCCGAAAAAATCCGCCGTATTTCTTAAATTCACAAGTGCGCACTGACGCACCCTAAGTTTCGGAACCCTCATATTTTCTAGCGGCCTCTCCTTTGTAAGGTTAGTGTAAGTAATAATCGAATGTTGAATCCTCGGTGTTCTAAAGTTTTTGCTTTGGTGCAATAATATATTATGCGAATTTTTCAAAACTTTTAAGTTTTGGAAAGTGATTTAGAAAAAAATCTAAAAGAGTAGCTAAAAAAACAAAAAAACCGCAATAGTAATATTAATGATAGCACCAAAAGAAGTTAGTCGGCAATTGCCCTACCTACTGGTCATGAAAGCTCCCCCAAAATCCTCAGAAATTTTTTTTGGAAATTAGCGAAAGCTGGATATGGTGAAAACGGTGAGCTGTAATTTCCAACGATTATCTCAGCATTTCTTAGTGAATCACATTGGGAATAAAGCAGCAAAGAGGGAAAAGTTTGCATTAAATACATTTGAAGAGTTTGTTTATTTCGTTCTATTATATATGCTGGTGGATTCAAAAAAAAACTGATAGAACTTCTGGGCCGACTTATATAATCTGTCTAATGGAAAATTTGCCTACGCAAGCATTGAAAGGTCTGTGTACTTTCGAGAGTACACATCTCTTTCGCCCCCCCCCCCCCTTCACCCATCTTGCCTCTAAGCCAGGGCTCAGCACGTGGTGGCATTGCGAATCTTGGAACGAAGTCCCCTTCGACATTGCAGGAATTTACGAATAACCTTTTGTGACTTTAGAAATAAGAGTCATAATTCAGGGAACGATGGGTGGGAAGTAAAAATAAACCATAAAATGAATAAAACAACAAAAAGGCGAGAAAGAAGAAGGTTTTTTATATTGTCAAGTGCCGTAGCAAAGCAGAGGGGTCGAAATTTGGGGGAAAGTGAGTACTCATAGATGAAGCTTGACCTGGGGAATAGATTTGTGTAATTATAAATTATATGAGGAAAAGGGCAAATTATGACTTTGTTCGGTCTTGCGCAATCTCAGAGTGGTCCCAGGTTGCGCGGGAGCAACCTAAAATAGAAAAACACTTAGAACTTCATTCACATGATTGCTTCATAATTTTCATATTTATCTTTTTTTCGACACCGTGAAGCTGTATACCAAATTTGATGGCTTAATATTGCTTATTCGTTGTAAACAAATTGATTGTTTATCTTTTTGTATGAAAATCGTGTTTTAACAAGATGGGAATCGCCTGAACACAGGTTGGTGCACTAGTCGTGTTTGTAACATGTTAATTGACCTGTTAGTGGTTGGATGACGTTAGAGGTTCAAATTCGGGCTTATCATGTGTAGAAATTGCGCTTGCTATCCTATCGGATCGGAATTTCCCCTGAGAACTTTACTATTTCCCTTTTGTTTCATCTTCAGAAAACGAAATCCAGCCTGTGAAGGCGCCACTTCTGCTGAGCCCTATTCCAAGCATATAAATGTGCCGTGCGCCAAACTTCTTATAAAGTTTTCTAAATCAAATTTCCATATCTAAATTAGCGAGTGACCCCTGAACCGTAAGCGGGTCGCCGGGCTCTTCTTCTCTTCTTCTCTTGCTCAAATCCGCGCTCCCGAAGAAATTTCTAGGACCATCGGAGGCACGTAGAGTATAGGTATCATGTGCATTGGCTTCTGTAGATAAAAGAGATGGAGTCTGTGCATCTATCAACTGAGTAGTATTTTTTATCGAACTGTGAGATAATGTACAATTTCAAACTGAGATACGGGAGTGAAGTATCATAATTTTGAACACATTTTGAGAAACATTTGGCTTACCTCGATTGAAGGAAATACAAATTGCTTACATTTCTGATTGTTGAATCACGCCCTAGAGATCCACATACATCGAAATGATGTAAAAGAAACACTTGAACTGAGGACGAATTTGACAAAAGGAGGCACTTTGGAGCAAATCGCTGATGAATGAAATGGAAATGAAAATCAAGAAAGACGGAGGGGTTGTTCTGAAATGAAGAAATGTCAAAGTGTGGTTGGTCCGGGTTCACTCATTGCTTGTCTTTTCCTTCTCTTTCCGCTCTACAATAGCGCCCATGTGAGGAGGAGTAGCACCAGGAGAACTTGAAAGTGGTCACGACCATGTGACGACATAGCGGCTCCATTGCACATTGAGCCTCGACATGAACAAACGCTGAAAACAGTCTTATGAGTGATCCACAAAATACCCCTGATCTTGATTCGGCTGACGCCTGCGGTTGCTCGCTGACATTGCTCAAATGAAAAGCGTGTCGGGGAATGATTGATCACGACAACTGCGATCAGCGCAGAAGAGATAATGGCGCTGATGGCGCTAATTTAACAAAAATGAGCAGGTGCTTGTATTTCTAGCAGAGCTATCTGCTTGTTTAGTGGCTAGTTTACAGACTCCTCTTTTGGTAAGCGCCGCCGACAGGGCCCGGCATAGATCGTCTGGAAGCAGGCTGGACTTCCTTTTTGCCGCAAAAAGCAAAGGAGATATTGTTTTTGACGAGTCGGGGCCCAGAACCAAGAATAAGCGCCATTTAGTCGAATACAAGCTTTTCGGACAGGTTATTACACGAATGACATGCTCTATCGTGCATGGCGAAAAGTGGGCGAGATTTGAAAGCAAGGCTAAAATAAACAAATTGCTTGTTTACAGCGCACATAGAATCGCTTGACACTAAAATTGAACGGTATACATTGCAAATTATTTGCAAAAGAAATATGCAAAGAGATTTGAAAACTTGTTATGAGAAGTATTACCTTTTCCGAAATTATTCTGTCTCCAGACGGTCACCAGACGATCTGAGATCGTCTGGAGCATATATTTCTGTCACATCACGTAAGTTTTGGATTTTTCTATCATGGACGGATTCCCTGGTCAAAAATCTGTGAGCATGAAGACATTTTCATATCATTGCCTTTCCTTTGTTTTTTGCCTTCATTTCTTCATATATCGTTTTGTGAAATATCGCGCTCCAATGCCAAACTTTTGTGCATGCGTAGTATTCAGCTCCAATTTGGATTTTTATTCTTATCTTACGTTTTTTCTTTCAGACTAGTAAGTCTTTCTTGTTTTCATCTTCTCCTAAGCAAATAGGTCAAAGGGGACTTCGTAAAACTTCCGAAAGTCAGGGGAGACTTTGTTTTCAGAAACCCTAGAAACCGACTCGTACCGGGCCCTGGCCTCCGACCTACAAATTGTGTCAGTTATGCGCTCCTTTTGCGTACATCCGCAATGCGAGGGCCTTAGGTGGGCACCTTCGACCAACGATGCCAATTCAGTACAGTCGGTTTCATCCCGGATTAGGCGGAACATTTTACGTGAAGCAGCGCGTGCGCTCCTCACGAGGCTTCGCGAGCGCATAGCGCTAACATTTTGCCAAGCAAAGATTAAGGAGAATAATGAGATGCAGACTTGGGTTCAGCACGATATGATATACTGTAGCTGCGAAACGGCGCAAACCATTGCGAGGCGGACGCCAGCATTACAATTTTCGCCTACAGAGGGGTCGAAATATCGTCCTCAGAACATAGCGCGGACGTGGGGCCAGAATTTGGCGTTTACGCCGACGGAGGGAGTAGGTAATTGACTCAGGTTGTGTCTGTATTCAAAAAAATTTACTCTACCATGTACACTCAATACAAGGAAACAACGCGTAAACAACAAATATTTCCATCGAGAAGTGTAGCTAGATGATTCTATAGGACACTAGCTGGCTTACCCGGCTCCGCCGTATATTCCGAATAGAAAATTCCATTTCTTAACCGATCCGGACCAAACTTGGCACACATACACTTCGGGCCCCGGCGGGTGTCATAGGCTAATTTTCGTCATCGATCGGTGTCGATTTTATCGATTTTTTGCAAAATTTGAGCTAGCGGGCTGGAATTTTGCAGAGGGGTGTAATCGAGCATGCTGATCACCCCCACGAGGGTGATCAGCATGCTCGATTACCCCCCCCCCCCTGTGCGGGGGTGATCGGCATGCTCGATTACCCCCACGGGGGTGATCAGCATGCTCGATTACCCCCCTGTGCCAAATCCCAGCCCCGTAGCTCATTTGCAAAAAATCGATAAAATCGATATCGATCGATGACGAAAATTAGCCTATGACACCCGCCGGGGCCCGAAGTGTATGTGTGCCAAGTTTGGTCCCGATCGGTTCAGAAATGGAATTTTCTATTCGGAACATACGTACAGACAGACATACAGACAGACAAACAGACATTCAGCTTTATATATAAGATGGAGAAGGGGGGGGGAGGGAGGGGCTAACGGGGATGTTTAAGTTTATTATAAAGCTACTACCACATCTTGTGTGTTTGATCCTGCGCCGTTTCAGCGTCGTGCTAGCTCCGTGTCAAAACTGCGCCAGTGTGCGACTACGATCAGTGGGTGGTGGGCTGCTTCCCTTCGGTCCCAGCATGGTACTAGCACGACATACAACAACAATGAAACAACGCTGGAACGGCGATGGCACGGGCAACTCTGGACGCAGCCTAAGGACTGTACTATTGAACATTATATCGAAAGTATTCTGCAAATAGTATCTATAAACTTAAATTACTCTGTGTCTACCTTCAACGTCGTTTTATATGCAACATAAATAAAATGTGATTACCGTGCCCTAGAATACAATTTAGCCTCTTTCTGTGAACAACTTATCATCCAGCGAAGCATTTGGAAACATTATTTCTTTCTATTAGGTCATTCCGAAAGTAATTTCGCTTTTTTCAAACGAGCGCCACGTTTGATACAACAAAGGTTTTTGAGAGATCTTGAATGTATTCGATGCAGAATTTTATTTTCTTCCTGAAGGTTATGAAACTGTTGCAAAACAGTCAATGGGCTTTCATAAAATAACCAGAATTTGCGACCCATGCTTTTGAGATGGTGAAGTTTCACAATTTTTAAAACTTTCATATTAAGTCTCAGAAGGAGTTCAAGTAACGATTCGATAGAGTAAACCTTATAGAATACAGAACTGCTTTTTTTCCCTTTTCATATCTTGTCATACATATTAACAGAAATTTAACTGATGCTACCGATTTCCATACTTGGGCAGCTAAATCCTCGTAGAACATCAAAAGAAGAGCAGCTCGCGCATTATTCGATGCAGCATTTTCTCCTCTTTCTAATAGGTGTTTTTCGTCTCCGATTCGTTTAGTTTTCGGGGATAAATCATCATAACTCACTTTTTTAGCGAGCCTCAGGCTGTATCCGAAAAACTCGAAATTTGATATTTCGAACCCGTAAACCCTCACCTGCTTTGTAAAATCAATGCTAACTTATAGCACCATCTTGGTAGTCTCAAATTCCGAATAATTATGATGTTTGATGCGATTGTGACCGATGTGGGCCTGCCAAAATCCGATGGTTTTGTTAAAAAATCTTTTAAAAAATTACGGCGAGATATGAGAAAGGTGCAAAAGCAGTGCTATATTCTATAAGGTTTACTCTATCGAATCGTTACTTGAACTCCTTCTGATGATTGATATGAAAGTTTTAAAAAATCGTGAAACTTGACGATCTCAAAAAGCATGGGTCGCAAATTTTGGTTATTTTCTGAAAGCTCATTGACTGTTTTGCATTAGTTTCATAGCATCTAGAAATAGAATGAAATTCTGCATCGAATGCATCCAAAATCTCTTAAAAATCTTTGTTCTTTCGAAAGTGGCGCCCGTATGAAAAAAGCGAAATTACTTTCGGAATGACCTAATATATTCAATGTTAAGTAAATAACCTAAAAATGCTACCATAGGCAACAAGCTAATCTGCATTATCGTAGGAAAAATGAGTAGGTGATTTTGACGCAATGGTCAAGAAATCTTTTACATTCGCAACAAGTCACAGCTCTTATTTGAGAGTCTGAAGGTTGCAGCCTGAGAGAATTGATTATTAGTACACGTAAGAGCTCAGAGATGAATAAGAAAAGCTCGAGCATGGTATTATCAGAATTCTGGTTGATGCTTTCGCTAGCCCAATACATTTTGGCGAAAATTCGTTTTTTGGACACAACATTCACAAAATCATTTTCTCGACTATTTTAAACCTTTACTATCACTTACGACCCGCAAAATATGTAGGCAGGATTTTTTTGTACTGGACCTTCGAAATATGTGTTGGTAAAGCTCATCCAACCGCTAAGAACTTTACTGATTTTTTTCACCGTTTCAAGATTATGGAGAATCTCTGTGTTCCTTTAAACCTCTTAGATTTGAACACATGCGCAATATCAAGCTGTACGTATGCCCACTATCTGTTAGCCAATGACTAGAATAACTACTGTACGCCAAAGGGAAAGGAGAAACTTGTAAGGGAAATAAAGATGGGATCAAGATAGCAAAACTCTGTAGCATGTTATAAACTCTTGCAACTGGTTTATCTAGATGGGAAGAAAAACAAGTTCTTCAAAGTGCCAGAATATACTGAACTGCATTAATTTGTATTCAAACACAACTTCGTGAAAAAAGAGACCTGGAAAAGAATGCAATTTTGATGGCTGTCAACTTGTGATTATCAAAGCACAAAGTGTAAGTTTTGCAGCAACTCTGAAAAAGACGTTCAAGTATCGTCAGATACTTTCAGATATATTTTGGCATTTGCTTTCTTGTGGTCTGATCTGTTTTGGAAGTACTCGAGATTAGTTTGATAATCAGCTAATTTCTTCGGGTTGTGCTAGGAGTTCGCAATTCAACTTGCATCTTTTTTTTTCTGGTGACTTTGCAAGATATTTTTTCAGGCCACTTCCCCGAAATTATAAAAGATAGCAGTTCTACTGATGGTTTTTGCTAGAGGAAAACTCCAGTGTTTCTGATAAGAGTGGCTAAATGTTTCCGTTGGATGAATAATGGCGAGATGAAAGCATGTCGAGGATTAGTGCAGGGATCAAAACGAGGTAGCGAACTCAGATCGAACAAGCCATTAGTCACTCGCAAGGATTTAGCGACCATGTATGATAGAAGGCACACAAAGTAACAAAATCTAAACAACACCAACCTCATGCTGCTTTCCTGAGGATGACCTCGGCTGATGAGTTGAGTGAGGTTGAACGTATGGCAGAATGAATGAGCCGCTAGAGCACCAGACGATCCAGTGCGGTTGAAGCCGGCAAGAAAAAGCGACGAAAAACAGCCACGGATGTAGCCTTTGGCACCAGTGCCTGAAAAGCACACATTTCGGTAAATCTGGATGTTTCAGTTTGAAGTCAGTTGGAACTTATTTCCATTCATATCGGTAGATTTTTCCGACGCAAAACCTAAAAATGTCAAACTCTTGATCTGGAAGACGGTCAAGAGGCGAGATTTCTCCAGCAGAGGTCGCCAACTTAACAGCCCAGTTTTCAGCTATGCGCATCATTCGAGCATACCAAACAAAGTGCTCTAGCTTAGCCTTTAATTCAACTGGATTGGCGGCTGGAAGGCGGGGCTTGTGCCACCCAACTAAGGACGCTCGCGCACGCGAAGCCATTTGCGTCTCTCTCGCGCGCTTGTTCTTTGCTCATTATCTAGCCTTAATTGGGTCACGAAGCCCCGCCTTCCAGACGCCAAGCCAAGTGAGTCGGAGGGTACTAACTGTCTGAAGCTACCACTTGCTAACTTTGACTTTGGTATAAAGTTGATTAAAATATTCACGAAAACGACATGAGCTGCGGTTTCACTGGTTTTTGACCTGCAGCACGCCTGTCTTTCATCTATTGCAAAATTATAAGATCGAGCTACCCGTTAAGATCATACATGTCTTGTTGGAAATTTGAATTGTTCTTAGAACATCACAAAATACCAAAAATGCGCTAATTGGTCCATCTGGCAATAAAAATCGTGCTGACATACACCCCATGATTCTAAAGCGTCTGTGCAAGCTGTATAGTTAGGATGTTACATGAGTTTTCTATTACCTTGAGTTTCTATGCGTTAAGTCATATTTTTCTTTCATTCAGGAATCTAAAGATATCAATCAAGAGAGCAACGCAGTCTCTACAAGATATTGTTCAGTGAATTGCATGAACTTCGATTCACGCGAAGTTTGAAGCCGAAAACTAACAGTATATGAATGCTTGAAAATCGGGGAAAGTCGAGACTGCGCCTAAAGAATCTTACATCCACGCTAAGCCATATTATTTCTTCAGTTAAAGATGGAAAATGCAAATTTTCATGTTCTAGCTGGAGCGATGATATGCTGTTCAGCAGCAACATTCTAGTAGAACCATGAAAATTTTCGTTTTTGTTATTTCCGCCAAGAAAAAATACAGCATGGTTGTGTGTCTTGATGTGGATTACATATGCGTGGGCAAGTAAAAAATTCGCAAAATTTTTTTGGGCGGAGTTCCTTTTTTCCATTTTTGAGCACTCTGGTATTTTTGATTTTTGTCTAAGCAAATGTTCAAACACCTTCTTAAAAAGCTTGCTTTGCACTTTCGTATGGTGTTCTAGAACCTAATTAAAATCCAGGAATGTATTGTTTATTTGTAGGAAGTCAAAGTAATCTAATATTTCTGATTGATGTATGAAAGCGCCTTGGGTTCTGTTTTTCATTTTCACAACAGATGTGGGGAATACTAACCATAAAATGGAGTTCATAAGCATGCCGCATTTTGAAAAGACCACAATGCTTCACTTGACACTTTTACTTTACTGTCGTCATGATCTTTCAATATGAATGTTGCCATAGCAAGAATACTAAGAAATTATAAATAATCAAGCATGAATAGAATTTCAGAGCGCAGTTTAGCACTGACAACCAGTACTTAATCTTCGTGCATGATCCTGGAACATCGTTAATTACTTTTTTAGAGATCAAAAGTGATCTCAAACGATATTTTTGCTCAGTAGGCCCTAATGAATCTACACGCATCAGTCAGAGGGATTTTCAGCTAGAGACAACGAGCTAATAACATCATTCCTGAGCATGGGTCAAGTGGCAACAGAGAGACAACATGGACATCATTTCGATCAGATCGGTCAAGCCAAAATAGTAAGAAGTTTGAATGTTATATCCTCCTGTAAACTTAGCTCAATTTCATTTGACTGAAATACGAAAATATTTTACAGCAAGTATGCTCCACTTACGCAGCAATTCATTATGAAATTTTCTGTCACTTGTTCAAAGAAAGGCAAAATTACCTCCTCTCAACGATTTGTATGACCTATTATATTTAGTAAAGAAGGATGCAGGACGGGTATGGAACAATGAAATTTTTTTCTGCCGCATTGAGTCTCCATTTCAAATAAATATGAATGTATTGAAATTATTCTCAGATTTATCCATATTTACAGGTTATGATACTATTTTCAAATTTATCCATAATTTTAGGTCATGGTATACTTTATGTTAACACCATAAGCGTTATGAAATTTGATCTTCTTCAATTGCGAGCCAAAACCATAATCAATCAGCCAACAAGAAATTCATGATACTACAAAAAGAAAGCCAACAGGAACATTGTGGAGTTCGAAGTGCAAAGTCGCACAAGCATATTTGCGCAAGAGCCTTCTGACACTTCCATTCTAAAATTGAACTTCCAAAATAGAGAGTGGGGTGAACACTTCCGCAAATTCTTGATCAGGGCGTCCAAAAACACCTCGGAATAAATGTTTTCGGCATTTTTTATTACTATTTAGGGGAAATGATGGTTATGCCTCAAACATAAGGTTAGCCTAGAATTTCCTCGCTATTTTTGAATCATTATTTGCACTCCGAGAGGATGGATCGCTTACTATCTTCTAGGCTAAAAAAGGAGAGCACTAAATGATAAAAAGGTAATGACAATCACTATGATATGACGAAATTCGAGACTACGGCTTTATGTGGACCTCACAGAAAATTTTTATGGGGTCCACATAAAGCCATAGTCTGGAATTTCGTCTCCGGGAAAATTCCAAACTTCCAGACATTATCTTCTTTTTTAGACACGGTAGCTGACTGGAATTTAGAGTTTTTTACTTCACCAAAACCTACCTTAGCTCCATGATCATAGCCTTTCACGTACTCCCCCCCCCCCCCCCCGCTTTACCCTCTCATCACTACCACATGGATGCTATGCAGTTCACCGCCACAGTAGAATTCAAGAGCTGCGCTCGACGAAGAGGACAGGAAATCGAATTGTTCTGGATCGGGCCAATTGGCGGTTCGCCCCGTCACTCGGTGTCTCAGGCATCGCTCGTCAAAACCGAGACGAAAACTTCGGAACAGGTGACAGTTGCGCTTACGAGTAATAAATCACAAAATCTTAGAGTGTTTGTTATTAGACGCTTACGGTATCAAATCAAAGGGGGGGGGAGGGAGGAGAGAAAGGGAAATTTACCAAACACTTTTGAACTCCTGCAACAGTCTGCGCTGGTATCAGACACTGTACGCCAATCTAGAAGGTAATCTGAGATTTAAACAAAAGCAGTAATTGGTAAAAAAATGTCAAAAAAAGCTGTAGATATTTTTCAGTACCGGACCAGCATGGGCAAAATGTTGCAACAGACACGGAGAACCACCGCATTAAAAGAGTTTGGTTACCTAGAGTTGGAAAAAGAATGGGAAAAGAGCGAGTTCGTGATTTTGTAGCGCAAATACAAGCTAGTGTAAAATTCTTTGGTTTTGCTTTTGTGGAAAGATTCTAAAAAAAGAGTTTTTGATATTTGAGGAAACAGAAATAATTCATGAAAAGAGTAAACAGCCCGTACAGCACTCACCAAAATCGCACCATTAATCTACTTTTTGTTGAAAATCTGGAGAAGCAATTTGTATTACGATTAACCCCCTGTGCAAGCAGCTGCCGGGCTTCTTATCAAAAGTTAAGCCTTCACAGCAAGAATAACAAGGAGGATGAGTGACAATGCTTGACGATACATGGTAGAAAAAAATCGAAAGTGACAGATTGTTCACCTATTCGAAGATCCTCAATCATACTGATGCAGTTTGATGTATCCTCACAATATGCAAACGGTACATCAGCATTGCGTGTCAGTGGATTTCTGGAAGGATGCCAAACTTTATTGAAGGAGTAGAGGATAGAGGGTAGTAAATTTACTTGCACGCGTCCGTAAAGGCTCTCGGCTCAACATAAATTCTGGAATAGCCGGCGAATTGCCATGTTACGCCGTAATACCGTGACATACAGCTATAGCATCGATGACCGCTCAATTCTGCAAAAACACAGATTATTCAAAAAAAACGAGAAAAATGTACTTTTCTCACTTTCACCTTGAGCGATGTATCCGTAGACGATGCTCTTGAGTAGAAGGAGTAGAACCACCAATCGTGGTAGCATTTTGCATTTTCACTTCAATGATAGTGAAGGAAATTCATTCCTAAATGCATCATGGAGAAAGAGCCGAACACAAAGTGTTAAGCGATGGGCGGGAGCCGCCGAGACGACGAGATGGCAAATCGCGAGCACATGTCAACTACGATCAGAGCTTTGCAAATTTTGCGGAGACTTTGTTTTTGACAGAAGTTTTCTGTGCAACACGCGTAGATTTTGATAAAGAAATAATCTTTGACGGTTCAGTGTTTTGTGTCTTTTGTAACAAAAAATTTCAGACAAAACATGTTTCAAAAATTACTCCAAGTTCGTTTAAGAACAAAGATTCCTGCTTCAAAAATTTTCGACCATTATAGGTACTTTGCAATGGCAGCCCAAATATTCTTTTCGGGGAGCGTAGGCCTGACAAAAATTTCTCTAGGTGAAGGGGAGGGACGTTAGCCGAGCCTTTTAACCCATTGACGACGACGCCCAATTTTGCATGGCAGCGCTGTGGGACGATGCGATTTTGCGGAACATTTTCGGCGCGTGAAAATTTTGTGATTATTTACGTAATGTAGAAATTTTTATAAACAACTACAGCCATCTTGTTGGTAGTCTACAAGTTCCAAAAGTACAAAAAATTTGGAGACAGTGCTGAACTGTGGAAAAAATACTAGACCTGAAAATATTTTTATATGATTTTGCAAGGGGTGTGGGCCACCGGTGGTCCACATCCTTGGCAATGGGTTAAAAATGTTTTGGATGACTTCATAATTTTTCGCAGAATTCGAAGCCCCAAAGACTGCTACAAATCTAATTCTACATTTACGCTCCTAAACAGGAAGGTGAGTAACGACAATTTTTTTAATAAAGCGGCTTGGAATCACGTCCTGCAAAAATTGTGGGGTGCTATGGTCATTTGTAAGGTTTGTTTGGAGTGGAGATGAAAACCAATTCGGTTGGAGTTTACGGATCCACATTTTTCAATCTGTAAATTGTTATTTTTCAAGATAACGAACTCTCATGTTAGTTTGTAGAAATTTTAGAATAAAGACTATGCTTATAGGGTATAAAACATAAACCAAAGGTCTTAGTAGTCAGCGTCATCACTTCCACTCATCTCCCTCACCTCCAGCCCTGAAAAAGTATAGGCTTGTATCAGTGGCGTACCCAGGATTTCGGCTCGGGGGGGGGGGGGGCGGCAAAAATTTTTTTCAAATGAAGGTGCGTGGCGTCAGCCACGCACTTCGAAAAAATTTTAGGGGGCTTCTCAAATTTTTTGCGGGCCCCCAACCCCTAAAATCTGGAAAAAGGGGGTGTGGCTGACGCCACGCCCCCGAAAAAATTTTTTTCTAAGGCTAATTTGAATTTTTAAAAAATTTAAAAAATTATTTTAATTGTTTACAAAAATAAACAAGTCACTTGCACATTTTTATAACTCATGTAAGTAACTTTCAAAAATTTCGCGACCCATTCTCGGGGGGGGGGGCGCCCCCCCACCCCGCCCCCCCCCCTCCCCTCGGTACGCCACTGGCTTGTATGTACAATCCAATTGCTCTTGCGCTTTGAACACCAAGGCGCGATGCGGATGGAGAAGTGGGGTCTCGACGCGATACAGCTTATTCGCAGGGGATAACGAGGGCGCACCTTATTCAGACGTCTTTTTACGAGCTTTCAAAGACATTTTTGGCTAAATTGTAGTATGCAACGCTGACATGGATATTGCCCGGAAAATTCATGAGCAAATGACACCGCCTCTAGTGCCTAGCGACGACCGCTCGCCTATGCTGGTGTTCAAGGCACGTGAGCAATTAGGCTGGAAGGCTTATAAACATATTAGAATTTCACCTAATGACGAAACCATGGATTCTGCGCTTGTTCATTCATATATCCAAAGTATTTCCAAAGTCTGTACTCTTAATCTGTTGCAAATCTCTTTCTGAACTATCATCAAAGAGGGTCCTTGCGACATCCGTTGATTAGTCGTGATCATTTTCTTTTCTCATTTGAAGAGAAGCTGTTGGTAGCGGTCATCTTTGGTTATAACGAAATGTAGGAAATTTATCTTATTATCTCTTTCATTCACAATGCTAATTAACTTCAATTCTTGGAGATAGTAATCGTCAGAAAGCATTATATGGCACTCTACGGCCCAAGGCATACCTCACGCGATTATAGTTGCTGCGCGATTCGGTACCGGAGCGACTGTTCGTAATTGGTCTCAAAGCACTTTGCCTGGGCTTTGGAACTCAATCTGTTCGCAACAAATTACAGAATCTAAGCGCCTATGTATTAGAGAACTTCCTCGATTTTGGAGACATCTGGCAAACTGCCAGGTCGCATGGTCGCGGGATTTGGGCGAATCGCGCGAGGTATACCTTAGGCCACGACTTTGATTGTGTACGCTAAATATATAGATGGGTGAAATTCACAGCAATATATGCAAGCATTACCTGACAATGAAGAGATAAAATTTTGGGTAAAGAGCAACTAGAAAGATGAACAAAATTCTTCATCTTGCTAGAAGGGAATTTAGCCTCAGATTCTAAAAAGAGCGTGCTTAACGTCAACTTGAGCAGATCTGCGAAGAACCTCCATTCTATACCTTCACATTTTTGCGTACTAGGTAATAAATCATAGCTCATTTTCACACACAAAAACGTTTGCGACTATCTTATAATTTATGAACATTGAGTTACTGGTTTATAAGCTTTAGCTTATTTAGAACTAGCTGGCTTACCCGGCTCCGCCGTATCCGGACCAAACTTGGCACACATACACTTCGGGCCCCGGCGGGTGTCATAGTCCACTTTTCGTTATCGATCGATGTCGATTTTACCGATTTTTATCGATTTTTTTGCAGAATTCACCTACAGGGCTAGGAGTTGGCACAGGGGGAAGTGAGCATGGGGATTCCGAATACAATATTAGTTTTCAGAATTATCGATTACTTTTATTGATTTTATCGATTTTTTGGCAGAGTTCACCTACAGGGCTAGGAGTTGGCACAGGGGGGAAGTGAGCATGGGGATTCCGAATACAATATTAGTTTTCAGGATCGTCCATTACTTTTATCGATTTTATCGATTTTTTTGCAAAGTTTGACCTGCGGGGCTGGGAGTTTGCACAGAGGGTAATCGAGCATGCAGATTACGAATACAATATTAGTTTTCAAGATCGTCCATTACTTTTATCGATTTTATCGATTTTTTGAAAATTTGAGCTAGGGGGCTGGAATTTGGCACAGGGGTGTTCGAGCATGCTGATCACCCCCCTTGGGGATGATCAGCATGCTCGATTACCCCCCTGTGCCAACTCCCAGCCCCCTAGCTCAAACTTTGCAAAAAAAATCGATAAAATCGATAAAAGTAATCGATAATCCTGAAAACCAATATTGTATTCGGAATCCCCATGCTCGATTACCCCCCTGTGCCAACTCCCAGCCCCGTAGCTCAAACTTTGCAAAAAAATCGATAAAATCGATAAAAGTAATCGATAATCCTGAAAACCAATATTGTATTCGGAATCCCCATGCTCGATTACCCCCCTGTGCCAACTCCCAGCCCCGTAGGTGAACTCAGCAAAAAAATCGATAAAAATCGATAAAATCGATATCGATCGATGACGAAAAGTAGCCTATGACACCCGCCGGGGCCCTTAGTGTATGTGTGCCAAGTTTGGTCCGGATCGGTTCAGAAATGGAATTTTCTATTCGGAACATACGTACACACAGACATACATACAGACAGACAGACAGACAGACAGACATACAGACAAACAGACATTCAGCTTTATATATAAGATGTGGCTTACCGAAGCAGGATGTACAAAAAATTAGACAGAACCCGAGAAGGGGAAAGAAGAGGCGCAAAAGAGTATTTGTCTCTCAAAAGCCGAAAAGACAGACGTTAATGTGATGCCCAAGCCGGCAGTGAAAGCAAACTTGAAAGAAGCTGAGCTGCTTAGAGAAGCGTGAAGTACTCAGGCTCAGTGGATGGCAGGTATTCGGGCGAAGCAGTAAGTCAGAAAGCAGAGTAAGCAGGAGGCAGGAATGCTCCTTCAAATGGTCAGTAGTCCTTAATAAGGAAACTCGTTTCTTTCCGAAAAATTTGGTATGACTCGAATAGCAGTGGTGACTTCACCGTGGAGGCAAAAAACCCCTAAATTTGTCAGACCAATATATTTGCAAGATTTTGTATTATTCCAAGAAGATCCAAGCTTTGTAAAAGTGTTTTCAAGACCGAGAAAATTTCAGGAGGCTCTAATGAAATTTGAAATGATCTATATAGGCAACAAGTGAATGAGCAAAGAGCGAAGTCCCTGTTTCCTGTCAGGCGTGAAATTTTTTAAGAGCAGAAAGCGAGGTCGAGCCTTTGGGAGACTACACAGATTTCCCTGCTGGTTAATCATTACTTTCTCTCTTTTTTGACGGGAGTGTTGAAATAATAATAATAATAATAATAACGAAACGGAGTCTTCAAAAAAGTTTTTTCTCTCTTATTATAATAAGAAGAAAAGGTTTCCAAATCACAATGTATAATTAACCAAAAGGCTTCGTTTCGTTCTTGCCCTTAGAAGGAGTAAAAGTATTTACAGACCTTCCCCGGAACTCCTCAATAAGGAAGGAAGGTCTGTAAAACTTATTTTCAATAGTGAGAAGTAAGTTTGTTTGGGAATAAAAAGTATTTACATGAATTTTTTGAGAAGAATGGCTTGACAATTACGATGATCAAGTTCATTGCTCATCAACTGCTGATCCGACAAGTTTAGCTGTAGATAAAATTGCTCAAATAAAAACAAAACATTAAGTGGACATGCAAAAGCGGAACTTTGGTAAGTAAATGTCCTCCCCAACTTTGGAAGGTTGTGGAAATATCCATAATAGAGTAGGCAAAAAGCTCTTAGAGTCAATCACCAGTACTCTAATGGTTACGGGAAACATTCATCACACGACATTGCCGAAACGCTCGCCGTCTTTCCTATTTTTCCTTTTCTCCTTCTACTTCGGATTCCTCGCTTTTTAACGGGATATTCCAATGTTTGTAGTCGAAGAACAAGATTCGAGTGAATCATCAGGAATAAACCCTCAAAGGTTGTATGTATAGCCTTGATAACAGTCGCTATGAAAGACTTCTTACCTTTTTACGCTTGTTTCAATTAAACAAAGACAGTAATTAGCTGGCATCAATGCAGAGAAAGCCTATGAAACTGACACAAAATTATCGTATTTTCTGAATTATCTCCAAAATTTCTTCATTCTCCACATGTCCCGCTAACTATTTTATACTTCCATATTCGAGATAGTCTTTCAGAAACAGCGAAGTTTCATTGATAACCTACCTCAAAAAAAAATGCACAGAAAATGCAAAAGTCAAAGTGCTTTGCTTGACTATCACTTCCTTCAAGATGTGAAGCAGCAAAACCCAGAATTTCAAAACCTTTTATTTTGAAAATGACTACCTTGCAGTTTCAATGCAATTATATGTTGCTACGTGATCCGAAGATGAGCATAATTCTTTCAATAGCTATAACGTCAGTGAAGAACTGCATGTTTTTGGACTTTCTAAAAATTTGGAGATTAGAACGATGCGGTAAAAAAAAGCGATTGTTGTATTGGCTGAATCAATAGAAAAGCATAGCTTCTACAAGAAGGAAGGAAACCTGGACTGCAAGTTATCTGATTTGTTGATCTCTCTGCACTGCTTGAGTTGCTTACCAATTGGAAACGAAAAAACCGGAACCGCCTATGTCACGCTGCTCGCCATTAGCGTTTCAAAAATAGCTGAAACGAGGAGTAAAAAAGATAACATGTGAAGTATAGTCATTCTGAGAGGAACGTCAAGCTTCGGCTATATTTCAAATCTTAATGCTATAATGCTGATGAAGACAAGCAAAGTAATAAATTAGCGCATCAAAAATCTTAGCCGAGGCCTCTGCTATAAAAATGGTTATAAAACCGTTTTTTCTTTCAACCTTTAATTTACTTTATATTTATCTTTCTAAAAGTTCTTGGATGAAATTATTGCCATACTTTTTGATATGTTCATTTGTAAACGGCTGTAGATCGAACCTTGTATACTTAAGATCAAAATATAACAACGTCGCAAATTAAGTTTTCTTAGTCGAGACGCAGTTTATAAATTACTTTGAATTTCCGATAGTCAAACTAACGTAACGTATGCAGATTCTTTTCTCAGGAAAATGAGAAGAATTTTTTTTGAAGGAAGTATTAGCTTGTCCCAAAAGCTCTGTCGTTTCATATTTGAAAATTTGTAACTTTTTTCTGTCTCAACGGATTTGCTTCTTTCAAATTTGGAAAAAAGTAGTCTCCCTCTTTTTAGAGGTGTCTCGATGAGCACCATGCATTCATTGCAGAAATAAAAATGGAAGAAGCAGACCACTTGAGCTTCTACCATTTTAAGTTAGATAGACAAAAGTATGTAACGCCGCAGAAAAATTTGAAATTGTCAAGACATAAGTTTTATGTCATACTCTCTGCATCTGAGAAAATACTGTGTTGTTTGGGAGTTCCAATGAAAAGTTGTGATTCTCGAGAAAAGTGATAAATTGATCAATTTTGGCAATTTCTATTGTAATGTTAAAAATCATAACTTTTCACAGAGATGTCCAAACAGCAGAATTTTTTCTCAGATGCAGAGAATATGTCATAAAACTTACTTGTATTGACAATTTCAGATTTTTCTGCGGCGTTTCAGAATTTTGGTTACCTAACTTAAAATGGTCAACCTCAAGTGGTCTGCTTCTTCCATTTTTGTCTCTGAAAAGGTTATAAATTTAGAAGCTATCCAAGATACCTTTAGAAAGAGGAAGACCTCTCCTTTCCAATGAAATTTGAAAAAAACAAATTCGTTGAAACAGAAAAAAGTTACAAATTTTCAAAAATAAAACGACAAAATTTTCGGGACAACCTAATATTATACATTATCCTACACATGCTTTGTAACCTTTGCATACTCTTTCCTTTGATTTTGGATTATGTCCAGCTTTGCAAAAGATAAATCACTTGATTTGTGAAAAAAAAACTGAAGGACTTCAGAATTGTGTTAGAAGATTCATGCTCTTGAAGAATTTAAGAGTTGTTTGTAGAGTTTGTCATGCAAAACTAAGGAGTACGTACGTTTCGAATTTAAGCTTGCGGAAGGCCACCATGCCTGCTTGATCGCAATTTATCCCATGTGATCTAGAGAGCTGTAAATCTGCAGGATAATCTGCAGGAGTCCTGGAGGAAAAACTATGCAAATGTTCTTATTGTGAAATAAAAGAATCAATATCGTTTTATAGAGGTGACAGAGTTGCAGCTGACGCACAAAGTTGGTGCAAAAGTAATGCGCGTTTTGCGAGTTCTCACTTTGACGTGCTATAACTTTCTAAGGAATCCGTATTTTGCAGTGCTGCAAATCTCATCAGAGACACCAAACATCTCTCTATAAAGCGCACATTAACTTATGTTAACATCGCAAATCGGTGGAAAAATATGGATTGATAAGCAAAAAAAGTTTTCTGCGGAAACCTCGTTTTTAACTGATCATAACTTCCTTCAAGAATTGTTGGTATAAATGATAAGTTTACTGTCTTGTAGCCGCAAGCCAGTAGTACAAAAAATACAAAAGAGCTCAAATAAAGAATATTTGCGGAAAGGAAAAAATAATATTCAAAATTGTCCGCTTTTTCCGACATTTTTTCGTAGCCCTCACTGAAAATATGAAGATTTTTGATTTTCTGTGTACTGCACAGCTTCCACATTTCTGCAAAAACTGTCAACAGGAAGCCCAACCTTACCCTTACAGAAATAAGCGAAACTTTGGCGATTACCCTCTTCAAAGGAAATCTATGGGCCACAGAATGGCCAAAACCATCACTCATGTTGAGGCGCCGAGATCTTCGTCTGAGTAATTTCTAGGAAAACAGTAAAGCATGCATAACGTAGAAAATTTCTACTGCATGCAGTAGTTAGATTTTCAAAAGAATGCCTTTACTCAGGCTTGAATTCTGGGCGAAAAAGTAATTGCAATGAAGTTCTGGTTTTGAGAGCGGTTGTATGAAGCTCTACAAATTTTTAACGATTGAAGCTAGAAGCTTCTTTTAACAACCATTGAATAGAGCATGAAAGAAGCTTCTTGACAATATGCTGGGTAAGTTTCATAGGAGAAAATTCGATGGAGAAAAGCTATCTTGAAACAAGGGTCAACGCGCAATACTTTTGCGCCAACCTAATATAAGTATATTATAGTATAAAGAAAAAAATGAAGTAAAATAGAGTATAAAATGTAATGAAGTGAGGTAAAGTAGTATAGTAAAGTGGTATTAAAGTATAATATGTTCGGTTAAGTTGTATCGATTGAAGTACCCAATAAATACCAAATCTATTCCTAGAGTTTGAAGATATTAATAATTAAGGGCTACCTGCAATGTGTCACTGAGAGAAAAGAATGCTGGCGGTCCTTATTTATCTTTCACATCTACATAGATAAATCGTTTCTTACTTCATTCATTAAGATCCCCCTCCGACTAAATTTTCGTATATACTATGAGTCCTTTCGATGCCAGCAATGCATACTGATGATAATCATGGTGGTCAGGAGGTAATTGACAATTTTTCGTCGGAGCAAACCACATCACAACAACAATAGCCGAGAAAATGCCTATGATATATACGTATTTGTAAACCAAGAAAGGGTAACAAAAATTTGAGAAGAAGATGCTAGAAATGCCATAACAGAGGTCATAATAATCTGGAGTAAGACGTATTTGTCGGAGAAAAGCAGAAGCAGCTTTACGTTTTCCGTCGGCATGGCCACTGGATTGAGATTGATATTGGAGTAGACGTGAGAGTAATCACGCAAATTTCCTTTTTTTCTCACGTTTTTCCGACTAATAAACTACAAATGGTGTGAACTTGACTACAAGTGCTCCATTTAGTTGAGTTAGGCTTCAGCGCTTTTGCGCCCCAAAGTGCTTTCGCTCTCTTCTGGCGGCTCCTATAAAGCTGGGGAGCAAAAAAAAAAGACTTTTACTTAGCGCTGTGGGTTTTCAAAAATTTGAAAAGTTTTCAAAGAGCCTTTGGAGGACTAGAAAAGGTTGGGAATGTGCCGTTGCGACGTGGATTTTGGATGGTTGTTAGCCGAAGCATGAATGATGCATGCGCTGAAGACCTTCACAATGCCCTCACATCTACCAAAAGCAACTTCGACAGCCCGAAATGCAGAAACATATTCGCTAAGAAGGATGGACACCTTTCAGAAGACGATTTGTCTGGCAGAGCTAAAAAAGAGAAAATTCACCCATCTGTTCGCGTAGACGTTTCATAAATGGGCGCAGTTAAGTAAAAAATGGGCCATCGAAATAGCGTCCGTATACAACGTTGAATGCATCATTAGCGTGGACAAATGACCATTCTGTAAAAGGGCAGGAAGACTCGTTGACGGCGACCATTTATAAACAGCCGATTGCTCCATTTTATTTTCTCTTTCCTCCTTGTCTCGAAATTTTATGCACTCAGTGCGGTCTCGATCAAAAAACGACCAAACGAAAATAGAACTGGATAGAGCTCGATGCTAACATAAGCTTTTGTACGATCATTTCTTAGATAAGGGGCGTGCTAATCATGTTAATTATGCACCAAACTTTGTTGCGTCTTTTCATTCGAGTTCAGAGATATGCATTTGTTAACAACAAACACTAAGATTCCCAACTCTCAAGCCAAGTAAGCAGTAGTACGAGAATTTAGTCGCGATCTGGCAAGTTGTCAGATGTTTTTAAATTCAATATTGGCAGATTCCAAAGGCACAGCACCTATAACATTCGTAGGTTCATAAAAAGCCCTATCTTTCTTACATTCAGAAACCCTTTACGATGACTCCTGATCAAATGGATTATTGCCAAATCTCGCGACTGAAATCGCGTGAAGTATGTTTTTGGCCTTAGGTTGATGCATACGTCTGCACCAAGTCTCAGTCCATAATATCTTCTTACTTTGATGGAGAAGTTCAAGTCACCACCTACGAGAAAAGAAAAACTTTGCGCCTGGTAGTAGTAATCCAGTCAAAATTCCTTGTTGGTATATCAAAACGATACAAGCTGATTATGAAAAGCACTCAAAGAGCTTTTTTGAATTTTTTAGCTGATAGCTTGCTCAAGAAAAATACACGCTGATCGACTTTCATTACATTAACTTTGATTTGATTCTCCAATGTGTACAATAAGTTACAACATCTATTTTATGTCACAAAAAGTATTAGTACTCCGGAAATTCTATTGTTTCAGAGCAATTTTCCAAGTTTTGGCGCACTTTCCTTCTGCCGGGCGAGCGCTCACAACCACCGGCCGAACGGCATCACTGACCGGCCGACCAGCCCGCAATCGAAAAGTCAATCGAAAAATCGAATCTTTTCAACTCGGGTTCATGTACTTTCGTCCTCTCAACGTGTTTCTAGAAAGTTTTCTGTGCACTCCGATCAGAATAACATAATTAATTTTTCAAAGAATGCGATCATATTATGGATGCATTGGGTCAACTCCTTACACAAGATTCATATACTGCTATAAACTTGATTACAAGTACTATTTGTGAACGTTTGACTCGAAAACGTTCCCCTAATGGGGAAGAGGGGCAGGGGGAGGTGAAAACGAAATACGCCACTAATGCTACTTTTTTCTTCTAAAAAATTACATGAAGCACTCAGTTGCTATAAACGTAAAGCTGATTTGATGCAAAAATAACGTTGATTTGGTCCTGTCCGAAAGAGTCTGAAAATTATCAAAGCGCTGAATCCC